>WWET01008607.1:11666-36032 GCA_011038615.1 Limnodynastes dumerilii
TAATATTTAATATGTAATGTTTGTACTTGCTAGAATCCTTGTGATAAGGTGCGCATTTTAGTGTTAGTTGTAAAATTGTCGCTAAATGCGTTCGCAAAATATGAGCAATCATAAAAGTGTTGAATATTCCTGTTACTCTAAAGGGATCAGATTTGTTTACTTTCCATTCATTGGACTATGGGTTCCCACCAATGGGATCCCAGGGATAAGAGATCCACTAATGAACAAGGAGCTATAATGATGTCATAGCTCCATTGTTCTAGAATTAATAAAAGCTGACTCTTAGAAACAGACAGCTAGAGGAGTTCTGGATTGAAACCTTGAGAGTGGACAGATCTGATCCCTGAATTCACTGGTAAGAATCTAATGTATTTTTGGCTATTGTAACATATGTTTGATAGTTAAATTTAAGTAAATATGATGTGAATATTTTTGGAACACAACCTGCGTCTGTATTCATTTTTCCTTATTGCCACGTACGCATCTATTGAATTACATTGCGTACACTATTATTGGTTCGCATTGCGTGCGCTACTATTAATTAGCATTGCGTGCAAATTTATTTGCGTATTGTTATTATATGCATGTTATGCTATTAGAAAGAAAAACATTTTTACACTGTACTTGCATAGATACGGAACATGCTCTGCGTGTTGACCTTGGGATCAGCCCCACTGTGTTGAGTTCTGGTGGCGGGAAGGAGTACTGACACCCGGGGCCCAAATTACTAAACTGCGGGATTGAAAAAGTGGATATGTTGCCTATAGCAACCAATCAGATTCTAGCTCTCACTTTCCTGTTACACACTAGAAAATGTCAGCTAAAATCTGATTGGTTGCTATAGGCAACATCTCCACTTTTCCAAACCTGCAGCTTTGTAAATCTGGGCCCTGGTCTGTTTGGAAATTGAGCTGCAGTTTTGTAACTGTGTACTGATCCCCAAGCTATTACATCCTATATGCAGCATCCAACTGCCCCAAGACCCAGGACAGATTAAGGGGTAGAAAGCTCATTCCCCACTACTTTTATTTATTTTAAACTGATGTATAGTTTTTAAATAAGAAAATATCCGTTATTGCAACGGAGAGTCTCTACCTTTGATTATTCGTAAGGATCAGTGGCGTATCTAGGGTGGGTTTTGCAAGGCATGTTCCCTGGGTGCGTATTGCTTTGGAGGTGCGATCGGTGCCATCAGAGAGCATATCTGACAAAGCCCACCACCGGAAGCCCAGATGAGAAGAGGATCCGTTCCCTCTCCTCATCTGTGAAAATTACAGCCGGAGCAGCAGTCATTTTCACTGAAGAGAAGAGGGGGCGGAACTTCCTCTCTTCTGTCAAAAAGAAAGAATAAAACCACGCTTACCTTATTCTGTGACTCTAAGAGCAGCTGCGGCGCAGCATCCACCAATCAGTGTTCAGCCGGACAGCGCCGGCCTGTAGGACACACTACAAGATTAGTTCACTCGTGCAGTGTGTCATGTGATCGGCGCTGTCCGGCTGAACACTGAGGGAGGATGCAGCCGCAGCTGCTCTCAGAGTCACAGAATAAGGTAAGCAGGGTTTTATTCTTTTTTGTCCTGGAGGGGTGTGGGAGCTTAGACGGGGGTGCATTTTGGGCATTTGTCCTGGGCGCCATTTAGGCTAGTTACGCCCCTGGTAAGGACCAACAGAGGGACATCCAGGCATAAGTCATTAGTGTAAGTAATTACTCTGTATCACGGACTGACGTGTTAGGGTATCCGCTCTGGGTTCCCAAGAATGTGATAGTAGTTCAGCGGTGTATTGGAAACTAGAAGGCTTAATGTAGGATTTGCTCATGAGCTAGTAGGCGGAACAACAATGGGTAAAAGATAATGGGCTGGATCCAGACTTAGGACCTGATCCAGAGCTGCGCTTCCATCTATTTTTCAGACGGAAGCGCAGAGAAAATGACCACTGCGCATGCCCAGATCGGGAGCGTGCACAGCATCCGAAAAAAATAGTTACTTAAAGAAAAAAAAACTTTTAGTAAAAAATTAACCCCTTCCCGCAGCGACCGAACTATATAAATAATAAAGAACGGGCCGCCCAGGCATGCTGCCGCTAGTAGAACTACTGGTGCAAGCATGCCCATGACGGGAGCGTGCATCCGAAAAAAATAGTTACTTAAAGAAAAAAAAACTTTTAGTAAAAAATTAACCCCTTCCCGCAGCGACCGAACTATATTATATATTTTAACGGTTGCGACTTGCGCATCCGCTAAAACTCTGAATCAAGTCCCAGGTGCTGTTTTGCACATATACCAGGTAAGGTGAGGGGGTTCCCCTGCAGAAGCTTTGTCCCAGGCTCCTCACCTACTATTAGAGCTCTTGGCAAGTGTTACAAACTGATACCAAAATGTCTGATTCCTCTGAATACTGTTTACCTATTTATTTATTTAGTTGCGTGTTTATCTTAAAAAGGCATTTTAGAACAGATCTGTTTTGTGCACCGGTTTTATGTTTGCAGCTATCTGCTACACGAGTCAGATTAAGCAGCACACATGCAGAGCCAAAATGACAAATGTGATAAAGCAACATTTATTGTTTATACAGATTCAAATTAGTTTCTCTTTTCATCTGACTTTATCAAATTTGATTCCTAGACAAGGGATTTTGTGTAGCAGCGTTGTGAGAGTGCTTCAGACGCTCAGCGTTGCACAGGCAGGTCACCACTTATGTGGGGGGAAGAGAGGTAGAACAGATTGCTATTGGAAAAAGGTTTGAATTAAGATGCAGCTTCCCCTGTTGTAGCCTGATGCTGTTTACTTTGTATTAGCAGTTGCATGCTATTAAATGGGCTCACGGTGGGAAAGGGGTCAAAAGCTGACAGTGTAAAGATACTAATAAATGTATCAAGGTAGATTGTAAGCAACAAACCAAGATCATTTGTCACTCCTGATGAAGACTGTCAGTCATAGGATAGACACGTTTCTGTAAGGTAAAATATTGTCATTTTAAGGTATGGTATTTTACTAGAGCAGTGGTAAATACAGAGAATAATGGTATTCTTAAGTAGAACAGGGACAATTTAAGCTGCACTGTTATTAGACACTAGGGGCCAGATTTACTAAGCTATGTAATAGGAAGGTGAGAGCTAGAATCTGATTGGTGGCTATGGGCAGCTTCTAAACTTTTCCTTTACCGCAGCTTAGTAAATCTGATCCTAGGGGGCTGATGAGGAATTAGAAAGAGCACACATAACAGCATGCGCCTACTGGGGGAAAAAAGCTAAATTCTGTATTCTGGCTATACATTATTATACTGTTTGCGGTCCCCACAAAGAACGGCCCTATTTTGATAGGGCCGTTCTCTCCCAGCCAGTTTCAAACTGGCTGGGATATTGATTGGTTATGCCTCGAAGAGCATAGCAATCGATCCCCGGGGCACCGAACACAGTGCTCCGAAAGGTGAGTGGCTAAACTAACCCCAACCCTTCCCCTAATTCTAACCCTAACCCTCCTCTTCTGTTACCCTAACCCTCCCTTCCCCGCAGCCTGGCCCTAATTCTCCCTTCTCTATAGCTTAACCCTAAAACTCCTTCCCCTCAGCCTGACCCTAACCCTCCCCTTCTATGGTCTTAACCCTAACCCTCACTTCCTAAGCGCCTAACCCTAACATATATATATATACACGTGCTGCTTTTACAGGAAGTTGAATGACAACAATCCTGTCTTATGCTAAGCAGCAAGGTTGCTGTGTAAACAGCACAACTTCTACTGCAGGTGCTATAGTGATTAATAGGTCCCAGTTAGTGCCTTACAGCCAGGACTCAAACCAAGCAGAGACGGCAGGCTAACCAGCCTCTCCAGCTCTAATTGACTGTTCTGTGTGTAAATAACCAGCAGAGGGGGGGCGTGGCTTGGGAGCTTCATGGGGTAAGACGCGTCTCGTCTTCTCCCCAGCCTGATCCGTGTTAATATCCGTTGGGGGAGCACTGTGGATCATAAAACTGCCCAAATTACTTACCTCCTGGTGACTTCTCCTGTGTGGACCCAGCAGCTGGGAGGTGGAGTGCAGTGGCGCTGTCTGCTGTGTGAGGTGAGCGGTCCGCGATCCGGCCTGTCGGGAGCCTGCTGTCTGCATCCTGTGTCTGGGGGAGTGCCTTCGTGTCTGCAGTGATCAGACCTACAGCAGCGGGTGCCGTTACATGCGCTCTGCTGTCTGCCTGCACACACTGACTCTCTGCTTAACTGGGGAGCCGGGACCTGCCTGGAGGATTTTGGCACGCAACGCCGCCATCTTGAGGGCCTGTGCTGTGCTGGGGAGCTGGCGCCATCTTCCTGACTTCCCTGCCGCGGTGGTCTGGCTGAGGTGCTGCTCTGGCTGAGATGCTGCTCTGGCTTTGTCCCTGGTGTGACTTTGCTGTGCTGGATGAGACCCCACTGATTTAATTATAAACTCACCACTTTACTCACCTGCCTGAGTCCCTTGCAGCAGCTGGACTTTGCTCTCACCCAGGGGCTTGCATACTTGCTCAAATATACTTCATTGATCTGGGGGCTGGGTGCATCACTCTCCTGTTGGGACTTACCTGCCCTACTGTTGATCCAGCTGCAACTTTGTCAACATTTATAATCTGCCTGCATACCTGCACTACCTTGTTCTGTGGGCTGGCTGAGTTGTTCTTCTGTTCTTCGGTGGGGACCTACCTGTTCTCCTGTGTGTGATCTTCTGGCGGTACCTCTCTCTGCTGTCGGGGCACAGTCTGCTCCACTGTGACTTCCCTATCTGAGTTGTAGCTGATTGTCTCCGTGGTCTCCCCTTCCCTTCCGAGACCTCCTATGGGAAAGCCGGATAGAGCTGCGGCTGCAGCAGCCAAGCTGGAGCGGTTCTGCCGACAGTCCACGGCTGGCTCTCTGGATAGTGCGACGCCTACGCGTACTTGTCCGGCTGAGCGAGAACTTCCGCAGGGGAGAATGGAAGCTGAGCAGTCTAGTCTGCAGCAGGTATTGGAGGCCATTTCTTCCTTAGATAAGAGGATGATCGACAAGATTGAGGGGGTGCAGGCTGGAATCACATTGCTTCATCAGGATCTGCAGAAGGTTCGGGAGTGCGTGGGAGAGGTCGAGCAGTGGGTGTCGATTTTGGAGGACACTACCACGCCAATGAAGAATGATATCAACCGGCTTAACCTGGAGATGGCTGCATGTAAGGCTAAACTTACAGATATGGAGGGCCGATTGAGGCGCAACAACCTTCGGTTCGTGGGTCTTCCAGAGCGTGCAGAAGGTTCAAATCCGGAAACCTTCCCGGAGGAGTTGTTGGTGAAGCAGTTTGGGAGAGAGGCCTTCTCAGCTTCTTTTTCGGTTGAACGGGCGCATCGCTTGCCTTCCCAGCCTCCACCGCCCGGGGCAGCGCCACGGACCTTTATCGCCAAGCTGTTGCACTTCCGAGATCGAGATGCGGTTCTTCGTTTGGCACGTCAGCATGGCCCCATCAAGATGGATACCCATGCCATTTCGGTATATCCTAATTACGCCTTGGATGTACAAAAAAGTAGGGTCCAATTCACAGCGATTCGCCGACGCCTTCGGGACCTCCAGCTCCCTTATTCCATTCTCTACCCGGCCAGGCTCCGGGTTGCCGATGGAACTACCCACTTCTTCAACACTCCTTGAGAAGCGGAGACCTGGTTGGAGAGGCGCCCTCGGCCTAGGAGGATGGATGATCGCTGACAGGTACTTTGGTATTGAGTCTGCTTTATGGCTTCACTGGAACTGACTTGCCCAGGCAATATGGACACTATCCTGAGTGTTCCCGGCCGGAGCTTGTTCTGCAGGGTCCCCCCTATTATGGTTATTTTGTTTATTGTGGCTGTGGGGAGCAATTGGGGCTGTGAGTTTAGATAGTTTGCTCACTGGTTTTGGGGGTAGAATTTCTATTCCTAGATAGGGGTTGTTTTGGTTAAGGGATCCAAAGTATGCCTGAGTTTGGGGGGTATACAGGGTGGGAGTGGGAGGGGATGTTTATGTTTTTTTTGAATGTTCAGTGTTTTATATCGATTGTATTGCACAAGTGTCTCATGTCAATTTTCACCTGCTGTAACTGCTATGTTCGGAGCTGCTTATATGTTCTCTTGGTGGGTGGGGTGTTGTGGTTTCCCGGTCTATATCCTGCAATATGTGTGGCATCCTTTGGTGTGGCCGGACTAACCTGTATGGCCTGGAACGTGCGAGGCCTGAACAACAAAGTTAAGCAATCTTTGGTGTTGTCCTATGTTAAGCGGGCGAATCCGGATATTGTCTGCCTACTGGAGACGCATCTGATGGGCAGCAAAATTGCATTAAAAAAGGCGTGGGTGGAGTGGGTGTTCCACTTCACTTTCTCATCTAATTTGCGGGAAGTTTCGGTATTAGTACATAAACGCTTGAAATTTAGAACGGAAGAAGTGCGGATAGATCCAGCTGGGAGGTATGTTTTCCTTCATGCCATTGTCAACACACACCCTATTAATTTCCTGGCGGTGTACATACCCCCCCTTACTCAAATTCGGTACTTAAGAAAGCTGCCAATTTTTATGGCTAAATATCCGGGTTCGTTCACTGTTCTAATGGGAGATATTAACAATCTGATGGATGCTGGATGGGATCGGTGGAGAAAGCAGGTTGCTCAGACACCTCCTGGTCTGACGCCTTTTGGGAAGTTGGTGGGGGAAATGGGGTTAGTGGATATTTGGAGGTTGAGACATCCTGAAGTCCGGGAGTATTCTTGTCAGTCCTCTTCCTACCATTCTCTGTCCCGCATTGACCTAGTTTTGGTGACTTCTGACCTCCTGCCTATGGCCTCTGAGGTGGTATATCGTGCCCGGGGCATTTCCGATCATTCCCCCATTTCCTTGTCTCTTACCCTTGACAAATTGCATGGTTTACATTTCTGGAAGCTGAATCCTTTCTGGCTTACGCTGCTGGGGGAGGAGACAGATCTGCCTACTAAATGGGATACTTTCTTTGCTGACAATGCGGGTAGTGACAATATGGATGTTAAATGGGATACATTTAAAGCCTTCCTTAGGGGATCATTCATACAGGAAATAGCTCGGATAAAGGGGAAGTCAAGGAGGGTGGAAAGTGACCTGGAGACACAATGTAGGACCCTGGAAATTCAGTATTTAGCGTCTGGCACCTTAACGGCTCGACTTGACTGGCTTAGGGCTCAGGCTGAGTGGAAATCGAACTTGTCGGACAAAGCTAAGAGGCGCCTGCTTTTCTGTAGGCACTCCCAATACCTTAATTCAGATATGTGCAGTAGCTATTTGGCCTTTCTGGCCAAGGACGACTCGGCGGGGCGGAATGTGAGGGCCATTCGGGATGACCAGGGTAATACTCATTACGAGGGGGAAAAAATTGCGGAGGTATTTTTACAATTTTATTCTAATTTGTATGGTTCCACGGCACATTATTCCTCTGAACAGTTGTGCAAATATTTAGATGGGGTAGTTCTGCCGAGTCTGGAGCCAGAGGCTAGGGCCCTTCTTGATGCCCCCATATCAGAGAAGGAATTGGAACTTGCGCTGGCTGCTGTCCCGAACCGCAAGGCGCCGGGTTCGGATGGCATTCCGGTGGAGGTGTATAAACAGTTCTCTAAGTTTTTCATCCCCAAACTACTGGAAAATTTCTCATTTATCTTTCAGACGGGTACCCTGCCCCCCTCAATGTCCGAGGCCCTTATCATTGTGATCCCCAAGGCTGATAAAGACCCAATGTACCCCGAGTCTTATCACCCTATTTCGCTCCTTGCCACAGACGTTAAATTATTGGCTAAAATCCTTGCCGCGCGGCTTAACTTGGTGATCGACCAAATAGTCCATCCGGATCAGACGGGTTTTATGCCGGGTAAAACTACTTCCATAAACCTGCGTCGCTTATACATACATATTCAGTTGTCATCGGGTGCTGGGTCGGAGGCAGCAGTCGCGTCCTTAGATGCGGCCAAAGCCTTCGACTCAGTTGAGTGGGCATACTTGTGGGAGGTTCTTCGCAGATTTGGGTTGGGAACCTCTTTTATGAAATGGCTGCAGATTCTATATTCTGACCCCAGGGCTAGGGTGTGTGTTGGTGGCTATACAAGCGCGCAGTTCCGGTTGGGAAGGGGTACGAGACAGGGGTGCCCCTTGTCTCCTGTCCTATTCGCATTGGCTATCGAGCCCCTGGCCTGTATGATCCGAGCCGATGGCGAAATTAAAGGGTTCCCGACGGGTGAGTCTGTGGACAAGGTTGCTTTGTACGCCGTCGACCTGCTCCTTTTCTTAGCAGACACTGGTGCTTCGCTCGCAAAGGTGTTTGTGGTTATGGACTGGTTCGGTCTGTTTTCAGGGCTCAAAATTAATTGGTCCAAATCCAACCTTTTTCCCCTATCTAGGAGTCCTCCTGGAGTGCTACTGGAGATCACTTGTTGCGCTGGACTACTAAATTTAAATATCTGGGCATTTGGGTATCATCTGCAATGTCCCAATATGTTAGTCTCAATATCACCCCGGTAATTGATTATATCAAATTAAAGTCACAAATATGGCGCAGGCTTCCGTTAACAGTAACAGGTAGAATTAATCTTATTAAGATGATTGTTCAACCTAAATTATTTTACCCCCTCTTGCAGGCTCCTGTATATATACCCCTTGCTGTGTTTAACTCAATTAATGCTAGTGTCTCGTCTCTGGTGTGGGGGGGAAGCTTGTTAGGGTCCACTTGTCAGTACTTCAGAGGCCGAAGGATAGTGGGGGTTGGCACTCCCTAATTTTAAACTGTACTACTGGGCAGCTCAGCTTAGTCAGCTGGTAAGGTGGGTGAAGGGGGGACCAGAGGCTACCACTATGCACCTCCTTAGAAGCCGGGGTGGAGTGGGTTGGTCTCCGGTACAGAACTTGTTGGTGTCTCGGGGGCCTAGGTCTGGCCCGGCTTTACTGGTTCAGGCGAGGCGGATATGTACTGGGGGTGGGAGCGCTTGATCCGGAAACTCCTCTATAGAACAATTCCTCCTTAGAGGAACTGGGCACTTTGGAGGGTCCTTTGGTATGGGGACGGTATGATATAACGGCACTTGGACAGCTAATAGTTGGTAACTCCTGGAAGTCTTTGGTGCAGCTGACTGAGGAATTCTCCCTTCCCAGCTCTCAGGTGTATAGATATGTCCAACTCAGACATGCATTGCGGGCAATATACGGCAACACTCCCCCGGTGTTGGCACCTTCTTCTGTCAAAGTCTTGCTCCAGAGGGCTCCTTCTAGAGGCACTATTTCTATGCTATATACTAGTTTGATTGATGGGGTTTCCCCGGGTGCTCTGGATGTTTTGCGACAGCGGTGGGAGGCGGACATAGGCAGTGTGGATGATGAGGATAGGGCGGAAATACAAGGATGTTTGAGAGCGGCTACATCCTCGGTGCGTCTGCAGCAGGTTCATTTCTATATGTTTCACAGGGTATACATTACTCCCGTTATGTTGATGCGGATGGGGCAGCGGTTGGAGGATGGGTGTCATAGGTGTGGAGTGCGCCTGGGGGATTACTGGCATCTGTTGTGGAACTGCCCACTGGTCCTCGGATTCTGGAGGGAGGTATGGGCGGCTGCACTTAGTACTTTGTCCATTTCTCTACCTATTAAACCCAAAGTCTGCCTCTTTGGCTTAACACTAGCTGAAACATTCGACACAGCAACATATAGATATCTGTTCTCCCTGATGTCATTGGCTAAAGTTATAGTAGCAAGGACGTGGATGGCGGCATCTCCCCCTTCTCAAGGCCAGTGGATCTCCTTGGTGAATGAAACAATCAGTCACGAAAAATTTGTTTATACTACTAGGAGGGCGTTACATAAGTTCTATAAAATATGGACTCCCTGGATGGATTCGCTATACTATTCTGATTCCCTGGGTGGGGTGGATGCCCCTCCCATTTCCCCCTGATAAAGAGTAGGGTGCCTTCCGGTATTTCTAAGGTGTTGCCCGACCCTCTTTCTGGGTCTGTGTCCCCCCCCCATCCAATGGGTATCCTGAGGGGAGGGTTTGCCCCAGGATGTTATTGGGTTTCCCTCGCTATACAGGTTTACAATGGTTTTGGGATCATAGCAGCTCTGTTGTTTGCAATATATGTTTGGTGACAATATAATCTGTATAGACAGTAATGGTTCATAGTGCAATACTCGTCTGGTAATATGTTTGTTCACCTGTTAAATGTTTGAAGTATGGTTGTATGTATGATTTGTATTTTGGAAAAATTGATAAAAATTCAATAAAAACTACATGATAAAAAAAAAAAAAAAAAAATAACCAGCAGAGACATCTCTCCCTTGCTGGTAATATTATATGATCTAGATTTTTTATTCATTGTCCTGCTGTTCTATTGTTCTGCCTTCTTTCTGCTAAACCTTCAGGGGGTTAACTGAGTGTTTCTTGTTGTGTCTGTTATCTGAATTTCTATCTTATCTAGCTGGGTGCACCTGTCTTATATTAAGCTGGATCTTAGCTTTCCCTTTCCCTGACCATTCTGTGGCTTCCTGCTTACAACTTTTCCATGTGTATTTCTCTGGACCTCTCTGATCCCTATTACTGTCTATATCAGTAATATCAACTTTCACCTATAGAGGGCAATAGTTATCTATATTACAACACTGTCATGGACAGCATGAGAGGGTATGAATGATGTGATCAGTGCCATATAAAAAAAACTGCAGGATTCTTAATGGGTAATCTTTGGGATCACCCCACAGAAAAGTAGTATTGAACTGGATCTAGACTTACAATATGCTCAGAGCTGCAGCTTTCCATATGTGTGAGGAAAGACCAAGGGCTGGCTGGCAAATACTAACCTGGGGGGTCAAGTTAACATACCCTCCAACTGTACCTATTTAGCAGGTACAGTACCTTTTTTTAGTGGTCTGTACCGGGCTAAAAGGGCTCTTGTACCGGATTCTGACCCAGCAATTCCCTTCACCCTATACTCACCTTTCAGTCCTGTGTCACATCTGATCACTATAGCAGAGCTGCAGGGATAGATTCCTACAGCACTGCTATAGTGACAGGACCCTCTTCTGTGAGTTCTAAGCTCATATAATAAGGTGTAAAATAAAAATATATTAAAGCCCACCCCTTCTCTGGACAAGCCGCACTCCCTTCATGGACACGACCCCCAGGTGTACCGATTTTCCAGTAAAAAAAATGTTGGAGGGTATGAGTTAATAAGTTAATGGCCTGTTCTTAGGGTTAACAAAATTCCATTGGTGATTCAGTGTATGGGAGCCTTAACTGATGGTTCTACAAGCAGTGTAAGAATGGGGTATCGGGGGCACCAGGCAAATATTGTGATTGGGGCACACCACATAGTCAGATGGTTATGGCCAGAGGAAATTTGTAACACTGTGCCTTGTAAAAAATACTACTGTATGTACTACTACTGTAGTCATCAGCTGCACCCACAGACTTCTTCACCAGTGTGACAAGCATATATCATACTATTATATCACTGCTATAGAGACCCAGTAAATATCCAACTAATATATGTACAACACAGACAACATAACAGTGACCACCATACAAAGATTACATATGCAATAGAATCTACATTCTAATTACTGATATACAATACAGACTGCATCTTAGTATTGTATTTGTCAGAAACCAATTTTTGCCCCTTGTATATGTGTCCAGCCATCTACTTCTGCCCCTTGCAAATGTGTCCAGATTCCATTTCTTTTTTTTAAAGATTGTTTTTATTGGTTTTACAAATGAGATGTCTCACAATATAGTCAAAACAAACCATATGAACAGAAAAAAAAGTGAGCATCTATTAGCCGCCATGAGGTTAATGGGGTAGATCCAGAACTACGTTTGCCGTACGTTTATTCGCGTAGCGTATTTTCGTGTGCGTAAATTCTATATGCTCCCCTAGGCACACCCCTTGAACGTACGGATTTTGTCAAGATACGCTTTCCAAACCCTACCTTAACTTTTGCCAACGTAACCGCAGTGATACGCACACGTACGTATGGGCAACACGAATTTACGCAGCTAAGCACGCACATACTGTACACTTTAAATACAAACCCCCGCCTACTTAATGTATTTCAGACGTATTTTGGACTCACGTAAAATTGGCACGCCCACACGTAAGTATTTACATGACACATATGTGAATGGCTCATACGTTCACAATTACGCTACGTTAATGTGCGTATTTTCTATGGTGCGCATGCGCAGTACTTACCAAAAGGCGATTTTACGTCTCCGCCACGCGTAAATTCGCTCACAAGCGTTGTTCTGGATCTGGGCCAATGTCTTATAGAAAAACAACATAACAAAGCTATTGTAATCCAGTAACCGTAGAGCTCAGTAATAGGAGGGGGAAGTGGAGGGGGCGTGGGGGGGAGATCAGTCATGTGAGTGGATGTCATCTTGATATAGAATAAGGTCAGTCCACAATAACCAATTGTGAGCCATAAACCAAAACAGGTTAGAGGAATAAGCTAGTCAACCCGTTAGCAGAAGAATGTGATTGATTGGGGTGAACAGAAACCATGGGGTCCAGACGCGTGATAAAATATGAGATTTATTATGTAGATAAGCTGACATTTTCTCCAGAAGAGAGATACCAGACTTTATGCAGTAGTTGGGAGGAGGAGGGGGGGAGGCGTCCCTCCAATGATTGGCTATGAGACACACGAGCTGCGTTTAGGTAGCTAGCCTGTCGGAGTCTTTATCTAACTCAACAATGGAAGTACCATTTGGAAATTGGTACATTGAGAACCTGGGAGATTAGCGTGGCCACCATGGACCAAAAGCCTGAGATTATGGGGCAATTCCACCAAATATGCAGGAAGGACCCCACCTCCCCGCAGCCCCTCCAGCATAGCGGAGAGACCGTGCCGTATATACAGTGCAATCTGGTGGGGACTAAGTACCACCTGTTATAGATTTGAAACATGTTCTCTTGAGTCTCTCACGTATAATTGACCATGTGTCTTCCTCCGAAGGCGCCCCCAAGTCCCTTTCCCAGGCCACCTTGTGCTTTGGTGTGGGGGCCTCTTTATGTAAGATCAAATAGGTGTATAGTGAGGATATCATTTTCTGCGCTAGTGGACCACGCAGACATAGAGACTCCACTAAGGATAGTGGTCTGATGAGTTGGGCATGTGGCAGGGAGGACACAAAGTGACGCATTTGCAAGTATTCAAAGAGACCCGTCACCCGGAGTCCATACTTATTTTGCAGATTCTCCAGTGTTGCGCATCTATCCCAGTCCAATAAGTCCCTCACCACCAGAATGTTTGCTGCCCGCCAATTAGTCAAGGATGTAGAGGAATCTCCCGTGGGAAAGTCAGGGTTGTTCCAAAGGGGGGTGATGGGGGAGGTGAGAGAGGTAACATTAAAGAAGGTCCTACAGTAGTCCCAGAAAGAGCATGTGAAACATACGACAGGGTGATAGAAGATCATGCGTGATCTTTTAGGAGGTGGAAGACCTAGGGCATAAGCTAAGGAGGAGGACTCACACGCATATGCTTCAAGCTGTATCCATCTAGGTCGGGGATAATAATACGACCAAGCCAAGAGATGTATAGAGGTTGCCACCAGGACAGATCCAGCGCGCAGGAGGGGAGGGAAATTTCTATCATATAGAGTTTGGTAATGGCATGTTATATAGACACCCAAGTATTTAATTTTGTCCCGTTGCCAACTAAAGGAGAATTTACTTTTTAAGAGAGTGACTGTAGGGAGCGGAATATGGATCGGGAGTGCTTCTGTTTTCATGACGTTCATCTTGTAGCCTGACAGAGAGCCATAAGTAGTTAAAATAAAGTGCAGTGCAGATAGGGAGGTGTGTGGGGAGGACATAGTCAGAAGGACATCATCAGCGAATAACGTGATCTTATATTCATCACCCCCCACCCACACCCCAGTCACATCTGGAGATCCCTGGATCCTTGCCGCCAGTGGCTCGATTACTAGAGCAAAGATCAGAGGGGACAGGGGGCACCCCTGTCTAGTCCTGTTGGTGATGGCCATGGATTCAGAAAGAACCCCATTTACCAAAATTTGCACGGTGGGTGAAGAGTACAAGGCCTGGATCCCCTTAAGGAAATCCCCCTCAAAGCCAAGGTTTCGAAGAGTAGCAAGCATGAAGGGCCAACCAATACAGTCGAACGCCTTCTCTGCATCTAGGGACAGTAGCAGTGTCGGGGGGCATAGTTCGTTGACCGAGTGGAGGAGGATAAAAGTAGTGTTGTCCCGGGCTTGCCGACCGGGAATAAAGTGGACCTGGTCTACCAGGGAGGGAAGAACCCCATTCAACCGATTAGCCTAAATTTTTGCATATAATTTGATATCCACATTTAGGAGGGAGATTGGGCGATAATGGGCGCAGTTGGAGGGATCCTTCCCCTCTTTCAGAATGACTACAATTCTGGCTGCCAGGGCTTCTCTAGAGAAGGCGCCATCTTTTAAACAGTTGTTGAAGAGGGACATTAACTGGGGCGCTAAAACAGGGGCAAAGGTTTTAAAGCCGTCAGGACCAGGGGCTTTGGACAATTTCAGTTGTTTGATAGTACCCAAAAACCTCGTCCAACGAGAACGGTGCACTAAGTGAGGAGGAGGCAGCTGGGCGTAGCTTTGGGAGGTCGCAAGCTGTTAAGAAATTTTGGATGTCTTCCAAGCTAGGGGGTGGGGTGGGGTCGTGGCGGGATCTGTTGTCCAGATTCCATTTCTGCCCCTTGTATATGTGTCAGACCTCCAGTTTTGCCCCTTCTATATGTGTCCCTATTACACAATGTTTCATCTTCACTTGTCATTGTCTTCTTTATCCTCCTTCCTCCATGACGCTCTCTACAGAGATGACTCTAACTACAGCCGTTTCATTCACATAATCAGTACTGGTTGTACTGTGCTTCTATGGGAACCCTATAGGACAAAACCTGTTTCTATGAATGACACTGCTAATTTGTGAAGTGATGTCAGTCACAGAAACAGATTTGGTACTACAAGGCTGTATAAATCTGTATAACCAGGACTGATTATGTGAATCATAAGCCATCTTCTGTATAATGGGTGTGAACTATGTTAGACCACATAGTCTGCAACTGTATTCCATATATTTGTCACGGACCGAGTGGCCTTACTAGACTACCAAGGACTGTGACGTGAAAAAATCCAAAAGGCGTGTGGCCCAGGGGCACAAATTCCCCACTGAGCAGTATGCCGCTAATGAGACCCCTCCCCACTGGAATGTACAGGCTTAAAAAGCCATAACTTTACCATAACATTTTTGTGCCATCTCCATTTTAAATGAGGATGACACTGAAATCGTAAGATGGTCCTCGGTACGAATCTCTGTATCCTGAGGTTCCAGATTCGTACTTGAAAAACTCTGCACGCTCATGTGACCTCAAGAAATGCGGGAGCTTTAAGCTTGCAAAGACAGAATATGCGTGGCAGATGTTTGCTTCTGCTCCAGTATTATTATTATTGATTTAATTCAATAATCAATAATGATTATTGATTATTTTATTCTCTTTTTTAAAGCACTATTATGCAGTGTTGATCATTACACAAATACATTACATACAAGACAGACAGGAGCTAAAAACAGCTCTGTCCACATTATCTTAAATGTATAGTAACTATAAGTCTTTATATATAAAATTTGGTATTTGTGGGGATCTGATGTTGGGTTTAAATTCAGGGGGCTGATCTTAGGGCTGATTGCAAGAAGTCTGATCTGGGGGGACTACAATATGTTTAGAGTGTATTAAACATTTGCATAAAAACAGACCTATCTATTCAATTTGTGTTCCAGTCCTCTCCTTCTCTCCTAGGGCAGTGCTTGAAGCTGGATGGCTTACCTGTACTTCTACAAACTACTGAAGAAATACTCTGCATGCCAGCTCTGTGCTTGCAAATCAGTAGAAGCAGCCAGTATCACATTCGTTAGTGGCAGTGGGTTGTTATCTGTGATCTCTTTGTGAAACTTCGGAGGATGCAAACTGATCAATGAGGAACAGGGAGGAACAGGGAGGCAGTGGCAAATCCAGAATTTTGAAAAAAGGGGTTTCCAATGACAGTAATACTTTTGGGATATATTAGGGTTCTGGATAAAGCACAATATATAAGGTACATGTGGGATATATAAGGGTTTAGACATGACACATACCATCAGAATTTGGCTTCCTTATCTGTACAAAATTACTCAAATATTTCAGCCAATATGGTATATTTACTGTAATTTACATACATTGCTGTAACCTTAAATACTTAAATGGATCACACAGAAATCTATCATTACATTAATCAGCACATTGACACATCAACAAAGTTAAAAGAAAGAGGCAAGATCACCAAGACAAGATATCATCTTGGTTTGGAGAACTTAGTTGCCTATTTTGGCCTCTTGCTCGCTTTATTGGAAGCACAGTCTGCAATGTGATGATATCAGGCACAAAAAACAAGAGACTTTATAGTGGTGCCTCTACCTGATAAACAGAAAAGGTCTTCTGCACCACCCAGATGTCATCTTTGATAAAGTGTAGAACACATCTATAGTAGATCGCCCTACATCCCTGTTGTGTTGATTGCGGTGACCCTTTATTTGTGGCACATCATCAACTAGCTCATCTGGCATTTGCCAGAAAAGACAGGTTTAGCCAGAGATGCAGATACTGTATGTTTGCATCTGGATTGCTTCTATGCATTTCATAAGTTGCGTGAAGTTTTACAGATGTGCTTGTTTTTACGTGTGGGTCTGGATCAAACCCACAAACTTTAAGTAAATGCATCCAGAAATATGCCCTACAAATATGTTGGTGAAACTTAGGTGTGCAAGATTCCAGTGAATCAGTGAAAACATTTTTAAATAAATGAAATAAATAAATAGAGTACTTGAAACTTGTAACCGTTTCCTAGTCTTTGTTGGGTGAAAAGACTTATGAGATTTGCTTCATACTTTAAAGTGAAGTAATGCTGATCTCTGGTGCGCTGATCCCCGTATATGATAGCCTCTTGCGCTTAGTGTGCAACAGAAATATTTGTGATCCTCCGTTAAGTATTGTATGAAAATGAGATAGAAAAAGATCCTTATGTAATACGTAAAATAAGAAAATAGGGAAATTAAGAGAATGTTACACACATTCTAGCCCCTCGGCCATTGTGCATGTATATTGTGCGGTAATCCTCCTTGTCTTTTTTCAGAACGATTATTCTGGTCCTCGCATTGGAAATGATTACTCTGGTCCTCACGTTGGAAATGTTAACATATGTGGGGTAAAAAGGGAGAAGATCTTGCGCAAAATTTATATTCACAATAAGGAAAAGAATGGAATATAACTCACATTCTAGCCCCAAGAATAAGATAAAATCAACACCTCCTTATACTGAAAATTATATTTGTTTGTTTACATCTGGTTCCTTTAAAACATATTATCAAATAAAATACTTTCCCCTCTGTGGGTTCTGGTAAACCTCCAATGTCAAGGAGGACAAGGTTTAAATATAATTCAGCGGCCCAACGCGTTTCAACTCTTTTGAGTCTTTATCAAAGTGTCATCAGGAGAAAGTATTTTATTTGATTCATAATATATTTTAACAGACCCGGATGTAAACAAATAAATATCTTGTCAGTATCCAAGTTGTTAACCTGTGGAGCTAACACAATGAGTGTGTTTTATAGAACGAAGACGACAATAGAATATTTGTTTGCTTGTATTAAAGAACAATATGAAACTTACTTTACATTTTTTATAATACTATTTTAAGATAAAAAAAATGTACTGCTCTTGTAATCATCATGGGTAAATTGCTTCAAAGAATCAGGTAAATTCCTCTTCTGCATTCTCAGTTGTTTATAATTTTTCTTCAGAAAAAATAAGCCTATCTTTGTGAACTTTTTATTTAGTTACACACCATATTTACACCACACCTCAGCACAATCTTATGTAGTGTGAACAACCATTTGTGCTGAATATATGACAAGCTTTATAGTCCACAATGACTAAAAAGTCGTGCCAGACTTTGGATTACTATTTTGTGGGTTCCCGTTGTGGGGAGCTCGCTGTCGGGGCACCAAAGCACGCTCTTTGGATATTATTATACCTACATTGGAGTGCCAACCTCTGGCTCTTTATATATATTTATAAGCGAAAATTTGTCCTTCTGTCTTTCTATACAAATCCACAGTTTACTAGCGAAGATCGTGAAATTTTACATATGAGCATATTAAAACACGGCCGAGGCAACAAAATTTTTTTAAAATCTAAATTAATTACGGTTAATTTTTAATTAATTAAAAACCACAATTTTTGCTGGACGCTCATTGTGGGGCCTCATGGCATATGGATAGGGCCTCAGAGCGAGCGTTTTTTTGTTGTCAGAAAGATTTGCTAGGCTGCTAGGCTGGAAGCTGATCGCACAGCTCATGCTGTTGCCAGTGCTGCAGAATCTGAGCAAGAGAGAAATGCAAGGCGGTAACGTAATCGCACAGCTCATGCTGTTGCCAGTGCTGCAGAATCTGAGCAAGAGAGAAATGCAAGGCGGGAACGTATTCGCACAGCTCATGCTGTTGCCAGAGTTGAGGAATCTCCGGGAGAAATATTTGCTAGGCTCGAGAAAAATAGTTTATGAAGCTGCTTTGAAGTAATTGTTTTTCAGTTTGTTCCATCATGTACAGTTCAAAGACAGTTTGACATTTTTACTTTTCACCTTCTATAGGGTTCATGAATGTTTTACATGATATTTACATTGATATTTACATGTATGTTTAACATTTTTACTTTTGAGCTTTTTTTGCTCCAATGATGAAAGGAAGCTAGCTGAATTGTAGCTGAATTCCTAGCTGGATTCTGAGGAGTTTATTATAAATTTATATATTTTTTTATTGGGTTTTCATTTTTTAATATGTATAACATTTCGCATGCTTTTTTATACTATGTTATTTATACTGTGTGTTTAATATTTAAATTGATTTTTGTAAACAAACATTCTTAAAATCCCAGGCAACGCCGGGTACTCTAGCGAGTATATATGTATATGAAGTTGACCATGCAAGTCTGCGTGATTGTGAAGTTGCCAAGCAGAGACTGGCAGCCTGAAACATGTACGAATGCTGAGCATTTCATTGCTAGCAGCTCTCAGCTACTGCCAATATATCTATAAACAACGCTCAGCATTTATACATGAAGTGCTGAGCACTCTCTTAAGCCATCTATTTCTGCACATACATTTTAATATAAGCTTAAACAGAAAGCATCCAAAGTATTACTACATTTAGAAATCCACTGTGTTTCTATATCTAATATTTAATATTCTAATATCCTTGTGTCAGAGAATTTTCCCTACTCACCAGATGTTGCTTGACATGTGTGGGTGGAGTACAAGAACTGGTTAGCTGCCAAAGGTGGCAGTCAGTTGCCAAAGAGTAACATTTATTGGTAAGTCCATGTAATTAACATTCATAAAATCGTCTTTTGTTTGCCAGCTGCCTTAAACATTGTTCATCACAGTAGAAATAAAGTAAATAAAAAAGAAAAGAAGTATACAGTATTCTTATTATAGAATGTGTATAAAACACACAAATAGCCATTTAAATACAATAAGCCTTATTTTCATATTCTGAGGGGAAGGGGAGTAAAAAAAAACCTTAAATCTTAAGGTAGGGTCCCAAGTGGCCTCCCCTCACCTGTAGGTAGTTATGATGATGCGGGATTCCAGTATGGTATCTACGCTACTGCTGCGCTTAGAGCTCTGACACACTTTTGCATTATTCGGTGGCTGCAGCCTCTGTTGTTGGTGTCCTGGCTCTTGCCAGTATGCCGGTCAATCTTTTATGGAGGCATCACAACCACAGGCTCTCTGTGAATAAGCGTCAGCTGATACAGCATGCTGCTGGTTATAGTGAGTCACAGTATATTCCCAGTTCTTTCATTCTTGCTCTTTGGTTATATTCTGTGATTGCTGAGTGCCTCCTTGCTATTACTCCTATTCTCCAGTGTTCCCTGCTCCATATCTGCCCTTTAAGTTTTGATGTTGTGTCTGTTGTGTGGGTTCCTGGGTGCTTGAGTTAAAGTATGCCCTTGTTTGTCTCTCACTGTTTGTTGGGTGTTGTCTCTCTCACCGTGATTTCTGTCCTCTGTTGTTTTGTTGGTTGAAGTTTTCCCTGCTCCTACTGCTTGCAGTGTTCTGTGGTTTCTAGGATCTGCCAGTGAGGGCCTTGACCTGCCAAAGATCTGCAGTTAAGCCTGTCCCCACCATCAGGGGCTCTAGTGAACACCAGGTCTCTGGTTAGACTCTGCACCATGGCTATATCCAAAATTGATTGATAATCCAAAATGTCATATTTTCGTTTGTCACATACAGAAATAGCCTAAAATTATGTACTGTGCTTGCAGTCACTGGATGCTGCCTTCCATACAGAGCTCATTCTCAACACAGGATGTGGGCCCACTCACCATGCATATGGGATAATTATGGTGGGTGGGCATTTGCATTTAAACTGTACAGTAAGCGCTTGGTTAAACCCTTACGTACAATTCAGTATTCCGCACTGAAGAGTTTCCTTCACTATACTTAAGGTAGGGTCCTTGGTATGGATCCCCCATCCTCACAGCAGGTTGAAGTTGGATACCAAAATTTGTATTTTAGCCTCCACAGCTGTGGCTAACATATGGATTTAAATCTTAATTCTAAATTCAGTTAATTGTCAGAAGAGTGAATATAAGTGAATATTATAGTGTTTTCTGTGATGATTTCTATAGAATGTCTCTAGAAACATTTTTTTAGTGAGATCCAATCAAAGTTTGGAATATTACGTTTATTAACAATAAAAACATAGTAAAAGATTAACATGTTTAAAATTACGGTGTATAGGATTTCCTGCTATGATTTGTCTCAAGAGCAATGCTTCACAGGGGCCTTACACTAGGCAGCCAGCGTATTTGGACTCCGCCTGCCCCGATACCACTTTTTCATTACAGAAATAACTTGTTCAATGCTGACTACCCTAAGGTTGGCTGGGAAGAAATCCAAATACAATTCCAAGAAATGGACTATTAAAGACATGTTATGTCCCTAAGAATTTACGGCAAATGCTCTTGAAACACTCTCATGCAGCATTTTCAACCTGATTCAGTGACCAGCTAAGCTCCCATCAAGCATTAGTTCTCTTATTTTAAGGTCCCACAAACATCTCCTATTTGATCTTTGCATCACTGATACTTAGGAATTTTTTTCTTAAATGTGCTAATCCAAGACCACTTCAATCCATTGCTTTAATGAACTTCTCAATAAGACCCAGCTTTATATGAAGTAGAGGTAGATATACTTTTTCTTGATCAACAATCTGTGTAGTGACAACATTCTTCTTTCCTGAGATTAGTGAAGTTTGCTTTAGCCTCTGCTTCTAAATGTAGTGATTTCTCTGATCTCTGCTATCCCACTCATAGAGAAAACAACAGTACTTTGTGAAACCAAGTTATAGTCCCAGAGATATGACTTTTAAGTCACCACATACATGTAATTTGTGTTCTTCATACTTGATTTTATCCATCAGGAGATTCATGCTCATATGTTTCTTTTATATAAGCTACTATGTCTATGTCTATTAACACATACTTGTTTCATTGTGGCGGAGACTCCAGTCTATCAACGTGGAGCCTAAAACTTCCGCTTGCCTTTTAGATAGGTCAAAATCTCTGACAAGAACATTAAGTTATCTCCTCATCCCCTCAAGTTTGCTGCCTAGGTGTCATCCTTGACTCCTCACTTTCCTTTATACCATACATCCGTGGCCTCTCTCATTCTTCATTTCCACCTACGCAACATTGCACTCATCCATCCCTTCCTCACCAATGAACCTACTAAGACCTTTATCCACTCTTTAGTCATATCACGCCTAGACTACTGTAACTTCCTCCTTATAGGTCTCCCTTGCACCCGTCTTGCCCCCTTTCAATCTATACTCAATGCTGCTTCCAGGCTCATCTTCCTCTCATGCCGCTCTACCTTGGCCTCTCCTTTATGTCAAACCCTGTTCATGCTAGCCTACCCCTCCTCCACTTAACATCCTCACTGCATCCTTTATCTATCCATTCTCTTCTTTCCCACTCTCCTCCGCCCACACCAGCAGTCCACTTCCTTCCCTCTCCTTATGTCTTCTGTAGTTCTTCCCTCCCACATAGTGTGCTAGCTCACGTGAGCAGGGCCCTCCATCCTAGTGTTGTTCCTTCCTCCACCACTCCCCCCTCACTTTGTACCCTCTTGTCCCCCCCTGCTACCCTTTTACCCAATCCCCACCTGGTGGCTCCCTCTCAACCTCTCACTGCGCTCTATCCTCTGCTATCTGATCTTCCAAGCTTGACACCTCACATTTTGCCTTGCTCTGTGCTTACTTCACTTTATTGTATTTCTGTGATATTTTTATAGTCATATTGTATTTAATATATACTATGCTGTCCATCCCTACTCTGTATGTCTGTGCTGGATTTTGTTGTATTTTGTGGCACCTTATAAATAAACAATAATAAAATAATAATAAAGTAGTGGTTCAGGAGACAAACAGGAAGCTTCAAATGTTGAATCAAGCCTTATATGATCGTCATCATACTCTACAGGCTCTTATGAATCATCAATATCTGACTTTTTCGGGAG
Source organism: Limnodynastes dumerilii (assembly GCA_011038615.1). NCBI lineage: Eukaryota > Metazoa > Chordata > Amphibia > Anura > Limnodynastidae > Limnodynastes > Limnodynastes dumerilii. The sequence continues at coordinate 34,300 of WWET01008607.1, forward strand.
ACTTTGGTACAGGCAAATTATCACTATGAGACACAGTGTTTCGAATGCCACAAGCAGAGCGCAGAGTTTAACTAAGGCCTGGTCTCCTCTAGAGCCCCTGATGGTGGGGATAGGCTGAACTGCAGGACACTAAGCAGGTCTTGAACCCCGGAGGCAACACCCAGAGAAGGAAAAGGAAACAAAGGTGGAAGAAAGCTGGGGAGAAAGAAGCAAAACAAAAGTATACAGAGAGAAGAGTTTAGCTCTGACAAACTACACAAAGATACAAACAAAACTCACAAGGACTTGCGCACACTCACACATCAGAGAGAGGACCACAGGGGCAATCACAATCACAGGAAGAGGAAGAAGATTAGGCTGGGACAAAAGAAGTAGGCAGGGAAACTACAGAAGTTTGGGCTCTCGGAAATCAAAATAATGGTAAATATGGTGAATTAGGGTAAAAACAGTGTTTTGACTTTAAAATTATGTTTAAAATATTCATGAGACCAAAGTAACATTCTGTACAATGATCTTTCATTTCCCTTGAAATCACTGGAACAATGAAATTCATGCTCAAAGAACCCTTTGTGAAGAGTAAGGAGTTTGACTCCAGTGATTAAACAAATATGAGGGCCCAATCTTTATCTTGGTCTCCAACTCTGCATCCAGAGAAAAGCCTATAACACGACAGTTTAGATGTTACTTTACTACAAATATAGCAAAAAATGTCCAGACGTAAACACAATTTCTAGGAATTGTGCCATTTGCAACTTCTAAAAACAGAAACTTCTAGAGACAGAAAAACAAATTTTTTGGTTCAGAACACAAAAGTAATGATCTGTACAGTTACTTCCCACCAGAATCTGAGGACCAACTCATACAGAGTCTGACATATGTGATACAGTAACAGGAAGGGACCAAAAACAGTCTTCTCAAATGCTCTGTAAACAGGCACCAATGACGCCACAGCTGTGTCCCGGGCCCCGCATTTTCTGAAGGCGACCATGTAAACAGGTTATATATTGTAATTTCTATTCCTAAAGAGAGCATAACTTTAAAACTGTTAGTAATATAAAGAGTCTAAGACCATGTTTGATGACCCTCTACTTCCTCTCTATGGTCTGTGCATGGGCCTCTTCTGTGCACACACATAATGGCATGGTGGTATGGTGCAATACCCTGCTACTGTGGGCAAAGCAGAGGCCAGCCAGGAAGAGGGGGACTCCACAGCTCAAATACTCATATGGAGGGAGCCTTGAAGTCTCTTGCTCCACCCCTGAATGCAAGTTGGCACCTGACAATGGCTGTGTAAATTAGTATAAATTTTTGCATACAGGGAAAATACTTAGTTTTCTCTTTATTACATTAAAACGCTGGAATGTAACAGATGTACCTTTGAAACTTTTTTAAAATTACTTTTAAACACTGGATCATTGTGTGTGTGTGTGTGTGTGTGTGTGTGTGTGTGTGTGTGTGTACAAAAAGTGGTGCATACATTTGTGTGTGTGTGTGTACAAAAAGTGGTGCATACATTTTTCTTTTTATACATGACCCCACTGCAATTGTGTTTCACTTTTATTAAACGATCTACAGTTGATACCACCTTACACAGCACACACAAAATAAATGAAATAAAGACACCGACAACTTTATTTTGGCTAAAAATGGGACATAAGTTTATTGAACTTATTTAATTAAGCCTAATTGGCAATTTTTGGAAGACTATAGAATTTAGGGTTGAGCAAGGTGGC
>WWET01008608.1:0-14210 GCA_011038615.1 Limnodynastes dumerilii
GGGTCACATATCCAATATCTTTCTAAACCAAGACAACCACCTCACAAGGAGATTCCCAGGTCTCCAAAACTACCACTCTGAGACTGCACCCCCTCTCAGCTGCAATCCCAGACAGGCTCTAAAACACACATCCAAAATGAAGATTGCTTCAAATCGGTTTAGAAAGTAATATATATTGCAGGTGCTCAAAGCAAGGGAAATTTGCACAAAAAACAAAATATGGCCTGGCACTCTAGCCATTACCCAGTAACTAACCATGATCTTCTATCTTTAAAATAAAAGTCAGAGAATTAGTTACAGATATCTGCAGACATGTGTTTAAGCCACCAGCCACTTACAAGACTTCTCTGTTAGGTGCATGTAAACAAACCTCTTTAATCCAGCATCCCACACAATCAAATATTTTCATCATATAAACTCCCTCATATAAACATATGCCAACAATTCCACCCAATCTTCCAGAGACTTGTGCACAGCCTTTGAAATATTGTCTCTTTGTTTATTCTATTATAGACACTAAAAATTCTAAATCACAGCAAATGTTAAAAGTCAAAATAATTTTATTATTAATGATGATGGACCTAATTCACAGTTAAGAAGGTTTTTAGGTTCTTAATTATACGCAACTAAAAGCAAGGAGACTCCCCTGACATGCCCCCAGTTTTCAGCTTCTTAACTGAATTAAGAATGCCATAGGACTAACTTAACTTTAGGCTCTTAGTTGTGTGTGTAGGGCGGCTAATTAAGAATGTTTCTACCTAACCATGCCCAGATTTCCTCATTTAAATACCTCCTTCCACCCAATCTTCTTATCTTCATTCTTAAGTTTTCCCGGCATGCCATTTCCTTCTTAAGTCACTACAAACCTAGAAGAAATAGGTTCGTAATGGTGATTCAAAGCCGTCCTGTTCTTAAGTCCTATGTAAATTGCATATATTTAGGTACTATGCATGCAACGTATATCCCTTCCTAAGTAAACGCACCTTAAAAGTAGCATTTTCTTATCTGTGAATATGGTCTGATGTGAATAATAATCGGAAAAAGTCAGTATTTAACTTGAAAAATACTGCAGATCTGGGTATTGGTAGTTGTAGTTATGTACAAACTTTACATAATAAATTTAGTTACACATAATATGTACCCATATTACAGAACATGGGGCATATCCTGAGCTACGTACGTATTTACGCTAGCCGCTGTCCTAAAAGTGCCAATTTGTATGCACTGTGCATGCGCGTAGCAGATTTTACACAGCGTAACTTTGCTCGTACGTAACTTCAGCATAAATACGAATGAAGGGACGTGAAAACCATACGACACCCGTAAATAAGCTTTGTGGGCGGAGGGAGGCATTTAAAAGCATAGTATGGGTTAGGCCGTTATGTACGTCAATCCATTATGTACGTCCGTACTTGGAAAAGTTAAGGTAGGGTTTGGCAAACGTAAATTGAGTAAATTACGTACAAGTGAGGGGAGTGCCTAGGGGAGTGCATAGTACTTATGATACTGTAAATACGCTACGCCAAAGAACTTAGGTCTGGATCTACCCCCATATGTGTAAATATGTTTGTGTATATTAAGATTAAGTTGTAGTAAATTTATGGATAATTGCACTATTAGTCATTTTAATTATACCCTTTTATAACAGTATTCGGCATTTGAAGAGAAACACAACATATACTATTTACTAATCAATAAAGGACTAAGAAGGCTCTTCCTGCAAAATTTACAATTTATAGGAAATCAGGGTTTTATACAAGAGTTTTATTGGTTCATCCTTCTAGAAGAAAAAAAGATGCCTGCTGGGGAAATAAGGTACAATCAAATAGCAATCCACAGTGAAGAAATGGGGATTCCATGAAGTGGTACTAGTAAAAAAAAAGACCTAATAAAACTAGAAATGGGTTCAGCTAATGAGAAAATAAGAAACAAGCACCTTTGGCAGTGTGCAGGTGTGAGTGGTTTAAATATCTAGATACAACAGACTTGACTTGTAAGAAGGGAACTGCAAAAGAATAAAAAAAAATGGAGGGGGGGGGTATTGCTATGTGATCATAGAAATTAATAAGATTATTAGGTCATTCTTTGAAATATTTATTTTGGGATTATCAGAATAAAACACATGGTGAAAGATCAGGAGGTAAAAAAAATACATATTTATTAATAAAATTCAAATATGAAAAGGGACGAAGGACTATAAAAATAAGCAATAATGTTGGATTTTAATAGGTAGGATAAGACACTGCCCTAAATACCTTAATGTACACAAACTGATGCAGTAATAAGGACCACATCTGTCAACACAAACTCCTGGAAGCAAAAGTCTGAAGAAAAGGCTAATGGGTTGATTAAAGAAAAAAGTGTATAAGGCAAATCCTCCTAAGACTTTAGAACTGACATACTGTAGATATCTGATGAAGTATGTGTTTAAGAATTGGGGGAATTACTGGAACAATAACTGCTGATGTTAATAATATTTTAAATATATTTGTGGGAAGAAAGAACAATATTACCAATATAACTTAAGGCTGGGATTATTACAAGAAATACAAATATATAGATTTCCCTGACCCCAGGGAAATCCTTAGTTTCACATACAAAATTCCCATACAGGAGAAAAAAATGAAAGAAGAAAATCACAAAGAAATGGTGTAGAATGTCAAAATATTGTTTGCAGATGTTAAAACTATGACACCCTTTTTTAGGAACTTATGACACCTTGTGGGTAATGGCGTACCAATCACCTTCAGTTATAAGGTGTTTTTGCTGGTTCTCTGTGGAAGGCTTCCTTGATCCCTGAAATTAGAACATAAGGGTACAACAACAACATAACGTAATTAAGTTTAAAATAACACTTTACTTAAAACAATTTAATAAAATATGCATTCCAAATAGATACAATAAAAAATAAGGATTTCTCCGGGGTCAATTCCCAGATGATTTGAACAGATTCCATTGGGTTCTGTAGTAACCATGTTTGACGCTGTTTTGTGTACAGCAGACTTACCCACAACTACCAGCAGCCCTTGTCACTATGGGTCAGGGCCGTAACTAGGGGGCGTGCGATAAGGGCGGAGGTGGACTTAGCGTCCCCAGATTCCAAGTTTAAATGATGGCTAAGTACTGTAACTCCTCCTTACAGGCTCTTACTTTCAAGCAGGAGGAGAGCCCAGCTTCGGGCAGCTTGGCAGGGGTGTGAGTCATAAAACCCATTAAGCATTCTGCCAGAGCCCTTGGCTGGGAAAGTTAAGGAAAATTGAACTAAAAGAAAAAAAGTTTGGTATTTATTGTGATATTTTATAAGATAGGGATTTATCAGTTTGTTGCAGGTTACAAGGCTTCTTAGTAAATGAAGCACATGAAGAATGTTACAGGTAATGTTCTGATTTTTTTCAGTGTTTACTGTGTTGTTTAACTAATGCTTGATATGGGATTTTACAAAGCTTGTTACCTGATTAGGTAAAGTATTTCCACACTGATTAATAGATTGGGGCTGAGCCAGAGCTGCACTTAAAGTTTTTTTTAGGTGCAAATGTAGATCTGAGCAATACCATGTTGAACTGTAAGGGGAGGATATTTTAATTGTTGATGCTGAATTAGAATTGAGATGTGAAGTTTCTTAGCTTAACTTTAATTTCTAGATTAAACCAGTGCTCGAAGTGGCAAAGTAAACAGGTCAACAATAAGAAATCACATTGTGTACATGTCATGTGGGTCATGATTTCTACACTGAACGCTTCATGTTTAATTAAATTATATGGTTCCCGATAGAGAAAAACAATGATAGCTCCCCCACAGGGCTGTTTCTAAGGGCGGATGAGTCCGACCAACCTTATTGCCCCTCTTTTTGTGTGCCCAGCCAGCCTTATTGCACTTTCCTTTTGTGTGTCCAACCAGCCTTATTGTCCCTTCCTTGTTTGTGTCCAGCCAGTCTTATAGCCCCCTCTTTATGAGTGTACACCCAGCCTTATTGTGTCCAGCCAACTTTATTGCCCCAACTTTGTGTGCAGCCATCCTTATTGTCCCCTCCCAACCTTATTGCCCCTCATGTGTCCAGTCAGCCTTATTGCCACTCCTGTGCCCAGACAGCTTTATTGCTCCCCACCTTAGTTGTGTCCATCCAGCCTTATTGCCCCTCCTTCTGTCTCCAGACTATTGCCCCTCTATATGTGTCCATTCAGCCCTATTGCCCTTTTCATGTCCAGCATCCCACTCCCCCATTCTAAAACCCCATGGCCAAACTACAGTACTTTCCAAATCAACACTAATAAACTTATCTTTCCTGTGTCTTCCTGCTCTCTCGTCTATGGCGCGCGCTCTGCAGGCTAATGACGCTCTCGTGATCTTAGGTCACGCTTGCGTCCTCTTCCCTGATCAGAGCTGTGGCTCAGCCCACTCTGTCAGTGTCTTCTGGCGGCAGCCAGATTCTATGAACAGCTGTATTCTTACTCAGAGCCTGCTCACAGAAGTGGTGGTATGCCATACCGCTGTATACCGGCCCACTTTGAGCACTGGATTAAACATAATGCTTTTGTTAGGAGCTGCCGGGTGCCTTGTGCACTAACCGCTTACCGTGATCCTGCTGTCCCTTCTTACATACCACCAGGCTCCTTCCTCTCTACGCTGCCCGGAACTCCAGCTACATGCCGTGATCGGCATGTCTCCTCCAAACACGTGGGCCGCTGTGCCTCTCTGCGGGCGCACGCTCCACGTGTTGCTAATGTAAACAAAGCGCTCCCGCGCCTCACAGTTCCTGGCCAGTTACTGTTCAGCGCTGAGGCAGCTCAGCCTATCAGAGGCTAGATGCCTCTATTTAGTTCAGTTTTTTTAGTCAGTCTCTGCTGGTTATAGACTCTGCCTGTCAGACCTGTGACCTGCTATTCTCTTTTATGCCTAGTGCCTTGCTTTTGCTTGCCTAGTGAATTGACTGTTGCTTGCCACTTACCTTGCTCAATCCTTGCCTCGTTACCTACCGTGTTTTACTTTCCAGGTTCTCTCCCCTTCTTGTGTTCACCTACCTTCCATACCTAACCTTACCTGGAGTGTTTGTCTATGTTACCCCTTTCAGGGTTCGGCCGTACGTCTGCAAGTGTGAGAGTCCTGCAAGTGTGACTAGTCCATTGTGTCTTGTCCAGTGAACCATCTTCTGTCCGCCGTGCCTGGTTTTGTGTTAATCGTGGTCCGTCACAGTCCGGTCTCTTCTGGAGTGATTCTCTCCCCACTTCTCTTACTGCTCCCTTACCCTTATTTTGGTGTTCACTCCGGGTTTCCTTTTCACTTCCTCGAGTCCGGTTCAACAGGGTATGTCCAGACTATTGGGGCGCTGCCAAATCCATCTCCACCATCAGGAGCTCTGGTGAAAACCACCCGATAGTAGTCTCCGTGCCCTGGTAGCCGACTCAGTCACTACTCCTATTTCTTCAGTGGCCGCCTCGGTTCCCACCCAGGTAATTCCGGGGCATCACTCCAGTTCCACCTCTCTCCTATGACCACTCCGGTACTATACCAGGTAATCCCAGAGTGTCGTAACAGCTTTGCAGTATTTGAGTTCTATTTGCAAAAGTAAAGTATTTTCACTGCATGCAATAGAATTTTAATTAATTATCACCCCCTACTTTCCAAAATGGTTTATCTAAACTGTACACTTGCACCTGTTTTGTTCTTACTCCCAAACTCTGGATTAGCCCCATTATCAAAATAATTAATTGTCTCTTGCATTTTGTATACAGACAGGCTTAATTTCAATATTAATCCTGTATTGTGTTTTAGTTAAGTAACTTAGGACCGTATTCACAGATCAGAATAAGTTAGGTACGGAAGTATCCCCACCTAAGTCATCTGACCTGCCCTGCAACCCGCCCACGTTTCTAGGATCCTTAGTAGCTGTAGGACTTCCTTAACTAACTGTTTGTAGTTTCCTTTTTAAGAAGGAAAATACGAACGGAGATCCCTTCCCAACACCCTCACCAGCTAATTAAAATCCCTCCCCCCACACACTCTTCTTAAAAAAGGAAAGTGGCTGCTGTGGCACACCTCTTCCTTCTTAAATATCTACATACCTAAATAGTACATAGACTGCATAAATGACCTACTAAACAAATGGAGCTTCTTAAGCTTGAATACGGTCATTAATTCACAATTTAGGATAGATAGATAGATAGATAGATAGATAGATAGATAGATAGATAGATAGATAGATAGATAGATAGATAGATAGATAGATGGAGGAGTTGGGTTAAATAAATAGTAAAAAAAATATACTCTATTTTCTATTTTCTGTAGTGTTTTCCCCTATTGAGTAAAGAAATCACAGATCCATATCAACGTTATTTTCATTTATAAAAACACATATTGCAAACACAAACCTTGCAAACACAATGCCCACAGGCTTAAGCAATATTAGATCCTTCGTCATTTACTGGTTCTAAATGTAAGAGTCATCTGATCTTAATGATAAATGATATATGCAATGAGGCCAATATGTATCATGGAATTCGATTGCCATTCTTATACAATTGAAATCATATTTTACTCTACAGATTAGTCATAATAGTAATTTAATAAAATAAAATGCTACCTATAAATCTTATTACCTGAAATGTAGTTTTATTCTCCTTTCCAATTAAACTAAACTAATCAAAATATCAGTGCCATAAGTCAAGCAAGAAGAACGGCCAGTATTTTTTGTTTATTATTATTATTTTGTAACATTTAGAATTAACATCCAGTATATTATAATGAGTAAGCAGCATTTCAATGCTATTTTTTGCTTCTTAACTTAATCAAGATGAAATAAGTGGTTGCTGAAAATTTAACTTCATTTTATCTCAGACCTTTTCATTACAGGTTACTCGATTTGTTAAAAGTTTAGAATTATTGTAGTATTTCATTTGCTTTCCAAACTCATTATTCTACTCTAACAATCTTCTCTACAAATCATATCTGTTTACTTTATCCTTTTTTTTTCCAGTTTCTAATTATTACTTGTTTTTGCTTTGTCAAAAGCAACAAACAAGGGACCTGAGCCAGAGTTTTTCCACAGCGGCCCAACAGCTGTGCAAGGTAATAACTGCATGTGTCTGCACATCCACCCTTTCAGAGTGCGAATATAGGGTGGTACAATATATGGTAAGTGCATTTTTATGACAAGCATAACTACAATGCCGAACACATGTCTGAACATTTGAAACAGCGGAAGTGCGCAATGCATATGTCCTATCATTGGATTTTGTGCACTTTTCGTGATGTTTTGGCAATTTGGGGTTTATTTTCTTTCTTTATTTATTTTTTGTGTACATAGTGATCTTTTTATTTTTTTTTGCAGGAGGCGGATGTGTAGCTTTGAGAGGCAGTGCAGGTGGAAGTAGTAGCATAGGAGGAGGTAAAGCTGGATGAGAAGTAGGAGGCAATGTAGGAGGACCTGGAGCTGATTGCAAAGGAGGATAAGTTGGAACTCGAGAAAAAGTAGGAGGCAAAGGTGGAGGAGATGGTGATGGATGCGGATGTAACTATTGGCTTTCCTATTGCCTCTGCATGGTGCTGCAGATACCATGTGGCACCTTATAAATAAACATGTAGCAGGAATCCAGCAGGTTACTGCCACTGATGGCAGCTCCTGGAGTAACTGGGAGGTTTTGGCAGTAAAACATCACAGCTAGAAAAAGACAACTAGGTGCAACAGAGGACAAGATTGAAACAGTCCACAACAGAGACCAACAATGAATAACACCTGTACCAAACAGTACGTGGGAACAAATTCAGGACAGAGGAGCAGACTGTAACAATACAAGATGAAACACAACCGACAACTGGAACCCGGACAAGGATTGTGTCCAAAACACAGACAACAGATACCTGTAGATTTACTGGGAGAACAGGACCGAGGCAGTGGGGTGAGTACACAAGAGGATAATACTGATATCAGGGAACAAGGAATTTATACATATAAATGGGCAAAGGCAGAGGTAATAAGATCCAAGGTCAGAGAGATAAACACACAAGTAAGAGGAAAGCAGAAAGCTAGGTAATAAACATAGATACCAGGGATTTGCAGAGGTACAGAACAGATATATAGCAAATGGCAGGATAAGGAAAGACAAGAATCCTGCAGAAAGCAGGGATATATGCATGAACACAAGGTAATAGAACAACAGAACAAAGCATTAACTGGATAAGAATCCTGTTCCACTAAACCTGAGCCAAACTGACAAAATGGCTAGTGCATCCAATATCACCAGCAAGGGAGGGTATTTAATTACACAACAGTCAATCAGAGCTGAAGAGTTCCAGCTCTGGTTAGTTCACTCTAGCACCTGCAGAAGAAGCTATGGCTGTGCTGTTTATACACACCCTGGATAATTAGCAAGAACCATGATTGCTGTCATCCGGCTTCCTGAGAGAGCAGCATCCTGGCTGCCTACAATCACCAGGATCTGCTTGAACATCCAGGAGAGAAAGAGGGTTTACCCATGGTTGCCGACTTTTGGCAGCTTCCTTCCAGGAGATCCCGGAGAGAAGCTAGCGACGCATGCAGGGGGCAGGGCTTAATGAAGCGTGTTATGCAAATCGCGTCATTAGACTCCGCCCCCTGGCTCATACTGACCTGTTTTTACTTGAAATAGGGGTTGGGACGGGGCTTGATGCCGCAAATTGCGTCATCAAGTCCCTTCCTGTGCCTAGCAACACTAGTATACTAGTGTTGCTAGGCAGGGGGGCAGGACTTGAGGCCGTGGTTTCAGTGAAACCACGTGCCTCAAGTCACTTGCGGGAGATTTGCTGGCTCTCCCGGGATACCGGGAGTACTGCCCGAATTTCAGGATTTACCACTGGATTTACCACTGCTACTACCGCAGCGGCATGTAACAATGCGATCCATAGTAGTCTTCTTTGGCGGAAAAAAGCATATCGTTTCTGCATTACACTTGCGCATTGCATATGCACTCTGGATCAGATCTTACCCGGAGTTCTGACAGTAGCAACTTTAGATATGTAGTACTGAAAATGAGCAAGCTTTTAAATCATGTAAATGGATTTGTACAGGCAAATAGGCTGATGTGTAATGGAGCAGCTTATACAAGTTTCAATGTTTAACGTTTAGGTTTTTTTCTTATTAATTGAAATTGGTTGATTAAGCAGAATGTGCACTGCTGCTCAGTAAAAAAAGTAATAGTGGTTGTAGTGTATGCATTGTATTATGTTTTTTTTTTGTAATTATTATTCTTAAATTGGACTGTGGATCGGATTCACAACTACGTGTATTGGTAATTCACGAACCGATTTCTAAGTGCGGCATTAATGCGCACGCGTAGTAAATAATTGACGCTATCTATGTAGCGTTTCGATACGTAGATTGCGTACATGCGGTCTTTTACATGCTGTCTTTTAAGACCGCATGTACGCAATCTACGTAACGAATCACTACATAGATAGCATAAATTATTAACTACGTGTGCGTGTTAGCGCCGCACTTAGAAATCGGCACGTTACTTAACAGTATACGTAGTTGTGAATCTGGTCCTGTGTTATATAGGGGCATTCATTGATTCATAGGGGCATTCATTGATTGAAAATCTCCTCCGTCATTCACTTACATTCACTTACAGCAGCCCTAAGCTGGTACAAGGTTTTAGGAGGGGTCACCCCATATTCTCATTTTAATATAGTGGAACATCCATGGAAGTGAGCACAGGCACATCAGCCTTCAGCATGTAAGAGCAGTTCTGGATCAGCCCCAAGGGCATTATCGGTATGGATAAAGCTTTCTGCAGCAAAAGATAACGTAAAATATTATAGCATTTAGTGGGGAGATTTATGTGAAATACAAAACAAGGAAACTTCATAAATTGCTCTTTTGGTTCATCTAATATAATAAACTCCTTAACATATATTTAAATTCCATTGTATTATATTTTTCACTTTATGTTTACTTTTTCATTTTTGCAATCCAACCTTGTAACAGTACTGTGTTCTCTATTAATTTTTAGCAGGTGTGTGAGATGTCCTGCATATAGATTGATGGGATATGGGTATACATTAATTAGCTTCTTAATTAGATCTGGTGATGGCAGTGCGAGGGCTAGAGCAACGCATGCTGCCTATGTCTGTGAAATCTAATGTATATGAAAATACAGTATGAGCATCTCAGATTGCCTTCTGTGAAGTTCAAATTCATTTAAAATAGTATTTTTACAGGTTTAATGACCTGCTAGTATTATGATACAAAAATACAGTCCTGCACCCAAAATGGCAACTATAGTGGAACAATTTTATATATAATGTACAGACAACAGACACTGTTGTTGCTATTGGCATTCAATTTTTGGGCTTGTGGTTCGCCACTGAGATGGATACATGGAATCAAAGATCCCCAGCACGAAGTCATAACGCTGACTGGTAAGTATATTTTCCATTGTGGAGAAGAAATAAGGCCTTTTAGATTGTCCTTATAGATTGTCCTATAGATTGTGCCAGTCTTCTTGTCCTGATGATGGGCTCCTGTTGGACCCCGAAACGGCCGTCGACTATATTGGCCACTATGATGCTCGTTTAGACACCTGGGACTTATACAGCAGCTTTGACTCCTCTGATGTCTCCATTACCACAGCAAGTTTTATCATATTGTTCATCCTACATTGGACTTTGCTGCTATATTTTTTCTTCTCCACCGTTATTGCACCATGAATGGACTTATTTTTGTCTGTTGCCTTTTGTTACGACACCACTGGGGTGTCTGGGAGTAAGGGTACCCTGGGATTACCTTGGCCGAGGACCGGGGTGACCGGGAACAAAGACAATAAGGAACGAGCAACTCACCCGGGTGTAGAGCCTGAGATCGGACCGAGTGTTCGCTAGGGCCCCTGATGGTGGGGATAGACTGGAGCTGGTAGGAACCCGTCAGGATACAGCCCTAGAGAGAATGCCCGGGAGAGGAGCAGAAAAAACACAGAAGGAGTCAGACAGGCGAGAGCTAGACAGAGGAGAAAGTGGGAGGAGACAGGCAGCAGAGTCTGACCTGTAACAAACTACACAAAACACTGAACAGACACGGCAGACTAGGAAGTAACAGACAGGACTGACAAGACAGATTAAACTAACCAGGGCTCTCACACACACAAGCAAACAGCGGAAACCCACAAGGGGTTAACAGAAACAGTCAGACAGGATAAACTAGGTAAATACAAATGGGACCGAACAGCAAGGTGGGAGATAGAGGGAATGGAGACACAAGGTATGAGGCTAGGTACCGGGCAAGGACAGAACTGGGGCACTCAAGAAAGCAAGAAGCAAATAGCACAAGGCAACAGGTAACTAACAGAATACTGGCACAGAGACACTAGAAAACTAGAGGCTATGACCAGCACAGAATGTAACAGGTGGCAGCTAATTAAAGGATGTTCCAGAATACACAATAGTTCACTTGAATGTAAAAAAAAAATAGAAAAAAAGCAAAAAGGAAAGCAATAAATGAAAAACACCAGATGCCTTTAAGTGAGTGGCAGCATCCGTGGTAAAAGGAAAAAATTTGCCTATTCCAAAATGAAAGAGGCAAAAAAACTCAGTAGAAAATGAAAAGAATACTTCAGGGTCAAAGTCTATGATTAATTAATCTCTTCACTAAATGGAAAAAAATATACAGTCATATAATAATCCTGTGAAGCAAAACGTTCTGTGGACCAGGGGGGAAAGAAAGACAGTCTAATGTGATAAACAATAAAGCGCTCCTGTATATGCAAATGCAGATGGAAGAGAGAGACATTTCTTACATAGATGTCTTTGAAGGAAGAGTCCCAACAGCTGTTTCGGTGCTGTGCGCACCCTCCTCAGGGGAGTTCAAGTGAGAAAGAACTGTAGACCGTGAGAAAGAATTCCCCTTAATACAGTATATACCAACTTGATGTTCCTATGTAGCTCCAGTTTTCTAAGCTTGTAATAAAGTCAGACTTGCAGAAAAAAAACAGGTCTGACCAGTTAAACCCCAGACACGACAATCAGATTTTGCAGGTTTTCTGTCCTGGGACCTGTATTTATAACCTAAGACAGGTAGGTTATAAATACAGGTCCTAACCAGCAATCTCTCATTGTTGCAGAGGAGATCTGGCTGGCCATACCTGTCTACGTGTCTATACAAGAGTTTTTTTTCTGCCTTCCTACATTATAAATGTAAAAGACTGAAGCTACATATAAAGATTAAGTTGGTAAGTTTAAATGGGCTTTTTTTTCAAACTTAATGACTAATTTATTTATTTATTTTTAATAATGGCCTGGCCATTACTGTGTTGTGAGGACACTACAGGCCACAGCAGGCTCTGGGCTTCAGTGGACGTTGGCATTTGTGGAATCCCATGTCCCTGGCAACCATGGGCATGCTGGAGCTTAGAGTACTACAAGTACCAGCATGCTCAAGCTTTTAATGATGTAAAATTGGATGTCCTAAAGTTGCTGTTTCAGAGTTACAGATAGATCTCACCTTTTCCAAAAATAATACGATGTAATCTTCACTGACTCCAACATTCCACATAATAATATGTTTACTCTGAGTGCACTTGTGGTATAATGGCATCCTCCTTCCTCAGGATAAATATAATAGTTTAAACCTTGTCTTATTTAACTTAGTTTATTAATATAAGGTAAAACAAGCATTGCAGCTATTGAAATCATTTTGAAATGCCTATTTTTACATTACTAGGCCCTGTATGTATACCACAAGCATCCATTACCCAGGTTCCTGCCAGCCATCAAGTAATGGAACAACAAAGACACTGATTTTAAATAATAATGTGATATTAACTGATTGTTGTTTTACTTTTAGCCTATATTTGCACTGTAACATTTGTGCTATCATTAAATATTATTAAAAGTATTATTTTTTTGTCACAAGACTACATATATTAATGCATTAAACACTTAAAATGTTGATGCATAGTATTTTCTGCTATGCCAGGAACATCCCTTTTAAGTGTCCAACAGTAGTCAGACAGCACACTTAGAGTTCATTTGCACAGATACCGCTTTTCCATTATAGAAATGTCCTGGTGGAAACATTCACCATGTTCATTGCAGACTTCCCCAAGATTAACTTTCAAGAAGTCTAGGGGCCAGATTTACTGATACCCCTTTCAGATCGCCGCCCCGGCAATATCCTGGGTTCACAGCACCGGGATATGGCCGGGGCAGCAGAGGATCCCAGGGTCACAGACCCTGTTTCACACTGCAGGGCAGACCCGGGAAATTCCGAGACCCGGGTCTGCCCTATCGTCATCGCACTGCGTAATTTGTTTACCGTTGCTCTGGCAACACTTGTTGCCATTGCAATAGTAAATAAATTATACCAATCAAGTACATTAGGTGCTACCCGGGTTGAAAAACCTTTCACACTGTCCCGCTACCCGTGTCGGAACCGGGAATAACCCTTCTTTTCACCCGGGTTGAATTCCCGGGCCTTTTGACACGGGTCCACCGGAAGTGCACCTTTCACATCACAACCAAATACCCGGGATTTTGCCGAGACCTGGGTTTTTGGCGAAAATCCCAGGTATTTGGTTGTGATGTGAAAGGGGTATAAGCTGTGGGTTTGGAAAAGTAGAGATGTTGCCCATAGCAACTAATCAGATTCTAGCTCTCACTTTTCTGTTACATACTAGAGGATGTTAGCTAGAATCTGATTGATTGCTATGGGCAACATCTCCGCTTTTCCTAACCTACAGTTTAGTAAATCTGGCCCCAGGTGTGAGAACAAGAAATTAAGTTACACAACATGTCTTGCAAGATTTTAAGAGATAATTCACCAGTTCTTTGTAGTTGTCTGCCTTATGGTTCCCTAAGAAGTTCCTGCAAATGAGAGCCTCCCATTCAGCTTTTTCAACAGGATTAATTATGCCATCATACTGCCCATCAAGCATCAGGTCTCCTAACTTAAGGACCAACAAAGATCCCCTCACTGACCGTTGGGAATTTCTGTCTTAAGTAAGCAAAGGCAAGCCCGCACTGATCCAATGCTTTAATGAAGTTCTTGGCAAGATTCAGCTTTACATGGAGCGGAGGTAAATAGACTTTATTCTTCACTCCTGGGGTTAGTGACATTTGCTTTGGATTCTGCTTCTGAACATAATAGTTTGCCCAATCTCTACTGTTCCACACACACAGAAAACAACAGTATTTTGTGTAATCACAGGAGCAAAATTACTTTTAAGTCACCACAGACCGTTGGTGCT
>WWET01008608.1:14262-36032 GCA_011038615.1 Limnodynastes dumerilii
CAGGAGTTTCATGTTCATAACAGCAGCATGAACTTGTGGTACTGATTGTGGAGTTAAACAGCTTTTAAGCTCACTTTAGAGGAATCATTGAACAGACACCAATCCTCTACATTGTACTCATGACAAGTGCTTCCATAATAGATTGAACATCATGGGAGAGGACATGTCCATCTTCAAGGGCAAACAAATATTTAAAGTCACTGGACCTAATTCACACTTAAGAATGATTTAGGTTCTTAATTATACGCAACTAATAGCAAGGTGACTCCCCTGGCACGTCCCGGTTTTCAGCTTCTTAACCGACTTTCAAATGTCATAGGCCTACCTTATCTCTAGGTTCTTAATTGAGTGCGTAGGACGGCTAATTAAGTATGTTTATTCCTAACTGCAACCAGATTTCCTCATTTAAATGGCTCTCTCCACCTAATCTCCTTATCTTCATTTTTAAGTTTTCCTGGCACGCCCCTTCATTCTTATGTCACTACGAACCTAGAAGAAATAGGTTTGTAATTGTGATTAAGAGCCGTTCTATTCTTAAGTCTTATCTAAATTGCATATATTAGGTTACTACACATGCGCTGTATATCCCTTCCTAAATTACTCACCTAAAAAGCCGCAGATTCTTAAGTGTGAATCAGGTCCACTATGCCTTTGTCTGAAAACATATACTTTATGTTACACGCTGCAGTATGGCAGCAGCGTGTAATGTTGTCATTGTTCTGTTGCAGGTTACTCCAGTCCATGTTTCCCCTGCAGCATTCCTTCTTGCTAGGGATCCTAGCTGATTACTTCGCGGCTGGGATTCCCTAGCTGAGGATTTGACTGTGTCTGTTCAGCAGACAATGGAGATATAGATCTCCCCTTAAATAGCCTCCTTGCTGATCATAGATTCTAGCTTCAAGTTTTTAGCTTCTAGTGTTCCTGTCCATGTTCCTGTTGTAAATTCAAATTCATCCTCTGATTCTGAGTTCCCTGTCTTTTCCCTGCCGTGTCTCTCCTTTGTTGCCTGGTCTCCTGCCTTGCCTTTATTGTTGTTACCTGGTGTGAGTGAGTTTTCCTGCTGTTTGTTGTTTGCAAGCCCTTGTCATTGTTGGTATCGTCTGTCTTTATCCAGCCTTGTGCTGGTACTGTGCATCTCTATCTGCACATATATATATCTCCAGTCTCATTTTGGTTCTGTGCTTATTATCTCTGTTTGTCTGTTTTCACTTTTGTTCCTCTGACTACTTTGCATTGGTTCTTACCTCCTACACCATTCTGTTTATGACAGTCTGCCTGCATACATACCTTGCTCTCCTCTGCACGAGTTCGGTCCCTGGGGACCAACCTGCTACTGGTTTCACAGCCAAATCCATCCCCACCATCAGGGGCTCCGGTGAACACAAGCCACTAGTTAGACTCCGCACCCTGTGGTTCCAGCCATGTAACACTTTAGTGTAATTGTAAAGGAGATTACAGCCTTTTAGAGGTTTAAATCTTGGACAACCTTTGAGGGGTGTGGGTACCCACAAAGAACGGCTCTATTTCGATAGAGCCATTCTCTCCAAGCCAGTTTCGAACTGGCTGGGATATCGATTGCGTATGCCTCGATGAGGCATAGCAATCGATCCCCGGAGCACCGAACACGGCTAAAACTATCCCAACCCTTCCCCTACTTTTATACCTAACCCTCTCCTTCCATTACCCTAACCCTCCCTTTCCTGTAGCCTGACCCTAACCCTTCCTAACCCTTCCTTCCTTGCAGCCTGACCCTAACCCCCCCTTCTCTCTAGCCTGACCCTAATACTCCCTTCTTTATAGCCTAACCCTAAGACCCCCCCCTCCCTGCAGCCTGACCCTAACCCTCCCCTTCTATGGCCCTAACCCTAACTCTTCCTTCCTAAGAGCCTAACCCTAACCCCTCCTAACACTAAAAGTCCCCACTGCTGTCAGCGGCTGGTCCTGCGACTCTGCAAAAAAGAATGGGTGAGTATCAGCATACTCACCCATTCATAAAAAAAAATTCAAAAAAGTCATCCTATTCAAAATAGAGACAGCCGAAAAGTAACTTTTGGCTGTCTCTATTTCTGAAAGCACATCATCATTGCGGAAACTGCAACCGGTCTTTGAGATCCCCTTAAATAATTAAATGTGATTTAGGAGATACAGGGAGACTCAAAAGATTGGGTGGAGTCTCCTAACTTTGTGTATGTCACAGTATACTGTGACTTGGAATTGATGTTCGTCAGGCAAAAAAAGCAGTCTGTGCTGTGGTCTTTCACTTCCCCCAAATCATTAGAACAGCAATGTTCATGTGCCAAGAAATCTTTGACGAATCTGTGAGGAATCTGACACAGATGACACAGTAAAAAGTAGGGGTCCTGTCTTTGCCCTGGTCATTGACCTTGAATCCAAAGTAAAGCTCATAGCACTGCTACAGGTGGAGTCAAACAGTGTTTCTGCTGTTTAAAAGTAACCTAACCCCAGATGTACCAAAACAAGTCTGGGAATTAACACATCTTTTAGGCATTGTTAAATGCAGCAGTGAAGCACAGTGCAGCATTCATGGAAAAAAGTGAGGGTTGGTGTGGCTATTATATTGAGACAAAGGGGGGTGGATACTAGTAATCAGCGCAGGTTATACAATAAACATTATATTGCCCAGTACTGATGGCCATCACATGTGAACCAACTCGCAAAGGACACTGAAAGCTGAAGAATGACCCTTGCACTGCCAGACTCACCTGACCCAGTCATAGGGAGCGGCCAACAAAAACCTCCCTAAATGCTATATAAATGGGCCATATAGATCAATATTAGAGGCATTGATGTAACTTGCTGCAGGCTTGAGAAAGTGTCCTGGACAGACACGAAACGCGTTGCCTTGCTATTTATTTAATTCGGTATACAAAGAACTTTTCACAATAATTTACTGACAGGACCGGAGATGCTTAAATCCTTTTATTCACTCGGACTTTGCTTTTGGAGAGAGATCCCTTGCCTCTATTTGGATGCGGGACGCTATGGAGAGTCGCCATTCCTGGGAAATCAACATTATTCTATTGACAGCTGCACTTCGTGCTGGGCTGGCCACCCGACACAAACGGACATTATTGATCTGTGTGGACCAAAGACAGAACTCACCCCACTGTATCGGATAATGTGTCCACCAACTATTAAGCATCTATAACTATTGTGTATATATTACAAGCAGAATTTATATTTATTTATACACGGGAATCGTGCAATTACTGTTAAGATCCTCTCCTGGCAACTTTATTATTTATACCACCAGAGTTGATGCAGCTGAAATATACTGTATCCTACATTTGTCAGCTAATCTGATGAGTTCATAGCACTTAGTGTGTCTATATACCATATTGCTATACCAGTAATCTATATATTTTATTAATTAATTTGTTTTTTATGTTCATTTAATATAAGAATATATTATTTTGTAATAAATCTTTATATACTAGACTGGTGTTTGGTTTTAGTTCTCACCATCACGGGTTTTCAGTATAATCTAAACACTTTCTTTAGCGCTGTCAAACCCCCCCTTTTTTTGTTATATTTGTATACTAATGTGTGGCTGAGGTCCACATACTGACAGCTGCAGCTAGTGTAAAGGTTTAAGCGCTGACTTATATTTTTTAGAACAATATTGGCTCTAGAGAGGGCAAGACTTAAAAAATGTGAGTGAGAGGAAGAATCTATGGCCATTGTTGAAGTCAGAGAATGTAGTAAAACCAGAGGAGCCCTGTGACAAAATAATTATTAACCAGTGTTTTAGATGACTGCAGCAAACATAACAAATAATTCAAATACTTTTTGTTTTGAATATAATTTTAAATCTACTAAGCAAGTGCTTTGCTCAGCATAAAGAAGTTAGGACACTAAAATTGCCACAATAAATGTTTAATTTAATAAAAGTAAGGATTTGCAATATGATCATACCACAAAGGGAAACTAAAACAAACTTATAAATATTCTAAAGTAAGAAAATCCATGTTTTTATCTATAACATGTAGTATATAGAAAAATTATACTTTAAATTGTTACATGACTAATATCTGGTGGTAATAAAAACTGTGGTACAATTCTTAAGATATAATTTAGTTTCAATAGCGGTTTTATATTTGTGCATGATAATTTTTTTGTTTATCTTAAACCATTAGAACAGAAGGGGAGATGATTTGCATAGTTTTATTAGCAGCACATTGCCTACACTAAAAGCATTTTAATAAATTTTATGTATTATAAATGTGTGCTCAATAAAATATTACCCAACATCTTAAAATAAATGTTCCTAACATTGAGACGCAGAATACATTATGCACAGATCAGTAAAGGAAAATATTTGATGAATGTTTACGTTTTTTAACTTTTATAAATAAAACAATCTATAAACTTTTATGGAAGCGAACAATCAAAAACAGCCCTCAAACTCAAGCTCATTTAATCATTCATTGAATAACAAACAGAGATATAAAAAAAAATCAAGGACATTCACAACAGAGCTAGGAAGCAAAAAGCATAATGAAACTTAATAAAAACACTAAAACTGCTAATCCAAAAGCTTCAGTTAAGAAATACAGAAACAATTAATACATAATAAAAGACATTTCTCTTGGACATTGTTAGGAGACGCTTAGAGTAGAAAAATAATAGGATCAATAGGAAACAAGATTTATAGTAGCAATACATGAGGACATTATTGTGCAAATATATGTTCATTTTTGTAATACACATAGGCATGATTAGTGATTTTCAATTGCTTTGTCTTAATCTTTACTGTGCCTCTGTGGATTTCAAGATGAAACTGATAACTGTTGTTTAATTAAATGTATGTATGTATGTATGTATGTATGTATGTATGTATGTATGTATGTATTTATTTATGTATGGAAAAACTCAATAAAAAGGAGTAGTCTTGGGATCTGGTCTAGATTTTGAACATGCACCTATCTTAAGATGTAAACAGAGTTCATTTATAGCATTGCTTATGTACTTGTACCTGACCCAAAGGGCGGATTGTGAACTTAATTTGGCCCTGGAAAAAAAATCTGCAAGAGGTCATGTGTGGGTGGGATCAACTATTGGTGGGGTCCAAAAAATATGTAAACTGGATTAGTACAGAATATAGAACCTACTGACAAGTATTTGACATTCCAATAAGTATTTGACATTCCAATAAGTATTTGACATTCCAATAAAGAGAGTTAGTCACTGCCACCCAAGTGACCATCACCTAAAACATACAGCATCCTAGTGACCACCAGCCAATATATAGAGCATCCTAGTGACTACCACCCAATACATACGGAATCCTAGTGACCACCACTCAATACATATAACATCTTAATGCTCTCCATTCTATACAGACTTCATTTTAGCAACCACCACCCATGACAATTAACATCCTAGGTTTCTTTAAATGAAAAAGGAGCTGCTGAGTGGCCTCCAGAGGCCACCGGCCTACCAGGAAAATTCCCTGTAAGTCCAATGGCCAATCTGTCCCTGCCTGATCCCTCTGTGTATTATTACATGTAAAAGGGGTGTTCCAGTACATTTTAATAAAAGTGTGGGAAATTTTTTAGAACTGTATAGTAATCATAGAAAATTGCATTGAATCTAATTACAGAGGTTTAGAGGGCTGCCTCTAAACCTCTGTAAGTGACACTCCACACCACTCGATACAGCTTCTGTGAGATTAACCTGGGAAAACCATCTTCTACAATGGTGTGTGGACCATTCTACCCTATTATAGTTAATTTGCGATTTGCCATTTTAGTTGCTTGTGTTAATAATTTTCCACTTTTATTTCACTTTGGCCCATATGTTTACTTATCCACCAGAGCATGCTGCTACTAGGGAAGGGAAAATTAACTGACCTAATAGATCCCAGTGAAAGTGTTAAGAAACACAGTGTGTTGTCCTTAAGGCGCTTCTAACCAAAAATTGGGGTCTGCTCGTCCCAATAATAGAAAATCAATAAATACACAATTTGATGAGCGCTAAAGGGAACTATAACACACTGAATAAAAGCAAAAATGAGATGAATAATCTAAAGGATTGTAGATTGGCTTCTGTTAATCAAAATTAAAAATATTTATTCATAGGCAACAATTGCATGTTAAAATCTATACAAATAGATAACAATGAAACAAAGTATCAATTGATACAATTAAACAACCCCACTGAACGAATAGTTCCTTGATGATACGTTTGTAATCTGACTATGCAGATAATAACTGTGGATGAAAAATGTAATATTGGAGAATGATATGCACAGCAAAGAATTCAAAATAATAATGAGCGTGATAGGGAAGCAGTCTCTAAGACTTGATGATAAATAGCCAGTATTGACGATGTCTCAACGAGCTATGTGCACTTAATATGAATGAAGAAGTGAAAAAGAAAAACGGATCCTCAAGTACAATACTAACCTTACCCCCCAAGAACATAAAGCCCTTTTGGAGCTTACCAACGATCCCACTATTATCATCAAGAGTGCGGATAAAGGCGGTGGGGTTGTAGTCCAGGATACCAGCCAATATTTGGCTGAAGCTGACCGTCAACTGTCAGATCCGAGGTTTTATACCCGCCTGGACACCAACCCCACTGCCAAGTTCCAACAGGAGCTATTTATCTTGCTTAAAGAGGCACTTAATGATGGAGTCATCACAAAGACAGAATTTGACTTTCTTTATCAAAAATATCCTGTGGTCCCTATTTACTACCATGTTCCAAAAGTGCATAAGTCGTTGACCTCTCCGCCAGGCCGTCCCATTATTTCTGGCATTAATTCTTTAACTTCTTATCTTTCTTTTTATGTTGATTCTTTTTTACAGAGTTATGCTGCCTCTCAGAGAGCCCACCTGAAGGACACCACCGACTTTCTCCAGACCCTTGCGGATGTTGAGTGGAAATCCACCTATAGGCTGGTCACTTGCGACGTACAGGCTTTGTACACCAACATTCCGCATAGGGAAGGGATAGGGTCGGTGGCTTCACATCTCCTTCAACGAGGTGAGCTCTCTGAGAGGCACCAACAATTTATTCTTCAAGCCATCCAGTTTATTTTAACCCATAATTATTTTTTATTTGATGGAAATTTTTTTCTTCAAATCCTTGGTACGGCGATGGGGACCAGGTTCGCGCCTAGCTTCGCCAACCTGTACATGGGTTCCTTTGAGGGGGCCCATGTGTGGGGAGGTGGAGCGGGCGCGCGCCTGGTCCTTTATCGCCGGTACATTGATGATTCTTTTAGTATTGCCGGTTCTTTTGCACATTTCAACATTGTTTACAGTGTTTACACACAGCACTTTAAAGGTTCACGTTTTAGGACAATATTTATATATTTTTCACTGTGTTATTTAATATTTTGAGTGCTCCTTCTAATACTTTATGTTTGATTGTCTAGGATAAATTATTGCTCAGAACACTTTCTCCTTTCTTAAGGTATAGAAGATTTGTATGTTTTTTTATCATCTCAGTATCACTGTAAATAATGTTTTAGTACCACTTATATATGTTCATTTATACAAGTTTTAACTAGGTCACAGTACTTATTTAGGGAAAACCTTGTTGTTTTACAATCTTGGAGGTACTATACATAAGTTATTTATAAATTATTGTTAGATTGAAAGACTCACCCACTGTTAGATCATCCTTGTCTCCACCCACCACTCCCTTTATCACCATTTATTTTATTTATACCCCTTCCCATTATTTGGCGCCCTATAAACTCACTTTTCTTTTTTCCTGTATAGTAATCAGTAGTCATGTTTTTGATTGTTTCCATCAGATCTCCTGCACTAGTTCAGGGCTGGTGTAAACAACAAGGGCTCGATCCAGAGCTGTGCTTCCTCTTACTTTTAGGTGGAAGTACAGCAGGATACCACTGCACATATGCAGGATGGGAGCGCGCACACACAGATGGATGCAGACCTGCACATCTGCCCTTGTTCGCTTCTGTGTGCAGCTCTGTATCCCTCTGTGTGTGCAGATCTGCACATCTGCCCTTGTTTGCTTCTCTGTTCTTTGTGTTAGTGTAACAGGAAGTTCCACTATATTTAAATTATAAAGGGGGCAGTTTAGTGCAGTAGCAAGCCGTATTCACTGCACTTCTACCTAAAATTTTACACCTGCTCTGGGCTGGTCTAACTGTAAAACAGAGTTTATTTTTTATTCACTAAATGGCCATGTTTACAGTTTATACACAGCCCTACACATAAAAATATTAAAGTATTAAAATTAAAAATCTATTATTTTTAAGACATCTCTGTTCATGCACAATATAATAGTGAATGATTTTTTTTAAGCTTAAATAGCAGCATATTGCCACACATTCTACTTGGGCATTATTTTATTAATATTATTATTATTATTATTATTATTATTATTATTACTATTATTAATATTATTATCAGGGGTGGAAATACCATTGGTGCAACATGCTATACAAGGGCCCATAGCCATCATCACCGCACCACCAAAGCTCCCCACCAAGTTACCTGGAATATCATCAAGGCCAAAGCATATTTTTTGCACATGGGCCCACAACTCGCTAGTTCCGCCTCTGATTATTACTATTATTAGAGTGTACTAAATTTATTAGGGGTTTAAGGCGATTGTAACTTAAAAAAAAAACATGTAAAGCTGTATAGGCAAATGTAATTACTGATTGGTGTATTAATCCAGTTGAATCTAATGTTAAAAAAAATTCGACATTAAAGAAAGGGCAAAAGAAACCAATTTAAATGGCAAAATGACTTTGATACAATTACTGTAGCAAGCCACAATTACATGTAACCTTGTAGCCTTCTGCAATACATGTCTCAGACTAACTGTCTATGCAGTTAGGCAATTCTTTTGTGTGATCACATTCCATACACTAAAACTCTTGATCAGGTCAGAAATTTTCAGTGCAGTATCTGTATTACTTGAATACTATCTGTATTACTTGAATACTAACACAGCTTACTTATACTTTACTGCTATGTTACTGTTACACAAAAGACTACACAAGCATATGAATCCAGAGGCACACTTATGAAGGTGTGATGCGGATAGCTAAGTGGGATGAGGTAGGTATGCTAACACTACAGTTAGTAGTGTGGACGGTGCAGAAGAGTTAAGATAGGGGTCAGGAAGCTCTGTGAGTGAGGTGAGTGATCTCTGCTCACCTGCATGGAGACTTTTATCCGATATCAGATCCAGCCTGCTGTAGCACTTGGAGCTCTGAGCATAGTAGGATTTCAAGTCTGCATCTGGTCCATTGATTTAAAAAACAACAAAAACTTTTGGGATATTTTTTCTTTGTGGTTTTTCATTTTGTCTCCAAGGAGAGTCAGCGTTTTATTGCCTTAAAAAGCAATTTTGATATCTACTACAGATATATACAGATTTGCATGCCAAAAAGGGGAGGAGTCTAATGCAGCTGTAAGCCCCGTCCCTTTTCGGCCCGCAAATCCGGGCAGTCCTGTCTCAGGTAAGGGGGGTGGGAGGCCCATGTGCAAATCCTGCATGAGGGCCCCCTCACTTCTTAAAACGCCCCTGAGTAGAGGAGTCAATACACACATGAGCTCAATTCTTCAATATATGTATTTAGTGATCAAATAACATATTTATTTAGAGGATATCCTCATACATCTGTAAGTTACATAGGCTGCAAATAAAACAGGAATTTATTGAAGAGATGAAAATTATTGCTAAAAAAAATACTATTGTGGGACAACTACTGAGTGAAAATGATGGTTCAGGAAAAGACAGGTTGAAATTGCAACTGTAAAATAAGTTCCACAGAATTTAAAGTTCAAAATGATTGTGCTGAGCTTGCCAGAAATATACCACAGGGCTACTAAAAATGGGATATTCAAACTGGCAACATATAAGATAGAAATGAAAATGTTGGATTCACAGGAATATTGGACTGTATTTACAGTTACGAAGCTGCTGCTATTTCAGTGCGAATTTTAGGAACGGTTAAACTGCGCATGCATAGTATCTTTATTTACGAAATTTACGTAGGTATTAAGAACGGTGAGCCTTTAAGAGCAATTTATAAAGCTGTTCTTAATGAGATAAGTAAGAAGGGACATGCTAGGAAAAGTTAAGAAGGAAGTTAAGAAAAGTGTGTGGGGGTCATTTAAATGGGGCAGACAGGGCACTTTGCTAAGTACATTCATTATTTAGCAACTTAGGAAGAGACACATACACAGTAAGATAAGGTTGCCTTTGGCATTCTTAAGTCAGTTAAGAACAACAAAAATGAGGGCGTGTCAAGGGAGTCGCCAAGAGTATAAATGCAAAACCCAAATCTCCCCTCTTACTGTGAATAAGGTCCATTATATCTAAACAATGAACTTGGGACAGTACAGTGGCTCATTGAGTAGCACTTTTGCTTCACAGTGCTTAGGTCATGAGTTAAATTCCCAGACTAGGCCTTATCTGTGTGGAGTTTGTATGTTCTCCCTTTGTCTGCGAGGGATTCCTCTGGGTCCTCTGGTTTCCTCCCAAATGCCAAAAACATAATAGTAGGTTAATTGGCTGCTGACTAAATTAACTTGTGTATGGATATGTTAGGGACCTTAATATGTAGCTCCAATAGGGGCAGGAACTGATATGAATGCCTAATGTTCTCTGTGGACAACGTGTGGCACTTTATAAATAAGCGTTAATAATAAACTTACAAGAACAAACTGAGTGCCTGTACTTTTGTGTTGTTAACAAAAGCATTCATTTTTCTGTTTAAGTAAACAAGCAATATTGTTACATCCAGATGTATCTTGTTTTGCCCATAGGGGCAGACCTGGAATTGTTATTTTATTGTGGGCATTTCTCTTACCTGCCCCTAGAGGCTGCTGTTGTGCACTTTGTCTAGACTATCTTGTTATGTGCTCATTATTCTACACCTGTGCTCTGGGGTTATCTGTCCCATGATTCCAGAGCACAGATGTGGTTCATTACTTCCTTTTTCCTGCTTCCTGTGTGGCAGTTTCCTAGTCTCTGCTGTGTTCCTGAATCTGCCTCCACCTGTCTCCATTCCTGCTTGCTCTCTCTAAACCCTGCCTGATACCTGTTATTTCTCACCCTTGTATCTTAGAATCTCATACCTGTAAACCCTATCTGATACTTGTTACCTCTCACGTGTGTATTACCTGGAATCTCTTACCTTGTACTTGTATACCCTGCCTGATATCTGTTATTTCACCCCTGTGTATTACCTGGAATCTGTTACCTTACACTTCTGCATAGTGATTCTCTGTTTTTTCTGTACTGTTCTGTTCCTCTGTTACCTGCAATAAACCTCTATCTCTTATATTGGCCTCTGCAATCCTTGTATCAAGCCTCAGGTATTCATAACAAATATAAGGACATTATTGTTTGTACACATAAATGGTTGGATGGTGTTGAATGTTTAATTTCTGTGAGAAAGTAGAAACCTGTTTGTTTTACTGAAAATCAATAAGTTAGAACTTTTGCTCCTATAATAGAAGTTCCTGATGCACATAGATTATCCGGATTATGAGGAATAGATTTCAACTATTGATGTCCTTTATTTGGCACCCTTAGGAATGAATGGTGTGGTTTTTATTAACTGATTAAACAGTGTTAGAGTGGAATGGAATAAAATGAGTGGAAGCCTTCTCTAGAGCAATCGGATAAAACAAAACCATTTGAGGAGCTCACATCACAAACAAACTATTATTATTCCACCTATACAATTCAAGCAGAACTGTTTGAATACCTTGTTTGCAAAGCAGGAACTAATATGCGCTGTAGATTTTGCATAAAAAATAAATGACCATTTCAGGAAAGCAAGGATCTGTTTGCCCATGCTTCATAAATATTTCAATATCATATCTTAATTGTCTAAATCTTTTACGATACACTTTTACTGATTCACTGTAATTAAAAAAGTATTTCATGTTTACACATTGCGCTTTAGGATTATTAAGAGTCTTGCAATCTTGATAACTTTTTCACATTTTAACATTAATTCATTGTCCTACAGTGACACAAATGCCTTTAAAACACTAATGGTAATCAATAGGAATACTAACGAATGCTTCACCATTAATTGTATTCAAAATGAAGTGAACTTTTAATACTCCTTGATACTCCTTGATCTTTTGTACATTGTGCAATAGTGGAACATCTTATCTGTGTTGTATCATCTTTTGAAATTATTTTTAGTTATAAATGTCTACTTGATACATTGATTTTTTATTTTTTTTTAAAGAAACTGCATTTCAGACATGTTAAATAATTACTTGTCATTTTAATTTCATTCCAGAAAGGCGCATAAATTATACTTTTACTGTAGCACTCTGAAAGCTTTCCATTTCATCACACTGAGCTTATGGAGATTTATCAGTTGTAATTAAAAGAGAGCATAAAACATCAATATAGCCATTACAGAATCTGTGACAAACGTATATTAGGTCTTAGGGATATGAATGGTAATTTCTTTCTACTAGGTTAAAGCATGAACATCCATCTCTGTAAATGTAGCACTCCTTGTATTTGTATTTTCAGCTTTTCTGTTTATGAAACAGAGAACAATGACAAACTGTGTTTTAATTAGTGACCACGATACACCTTTTGTTTGAGCGTTTGGTAATTGGACATCAAGCTATCAAGCAAGAGCTGTAAACACCAAGGGTCTAATGCATGTACAAAATATATTAACTCAATCAATATGCAAGATCTATTAGTTCTTCATGAGGTTCTGACTACATATGAGCCACCCTGTGATTCCAGTTTACTAATCGATATTTCTGTATTGAATATTTTACTTCATTTATTTTCACAAACAATGAAGGACATTTTATAAGGTACTGCAACTAACACATAGGTGGAACAGCACAGTATTTTGTACTATTAAACTTCGCATACAAAACCTAAAATGTTTTGAAATTCCGCTTTTGGTATATAAAAGTGTGCAATTCAGTTTTGTTTTGTGAAATAGGGCAATGACGATAGGAACAATAACATATATAGTTTCATATTGAAATGGTGTGTTATATTTTGTTATTATTTAATATTAGGGTGTATTTACCATTTATGGTTATAAACATGTGAAATTAACAAAGCCTTATTCACAGTCCTTTTAGAAGCAAACATAAGCAGTTTTAGATGTGTCCATAATTTTATTATTGTTTATTTGTATAGTGCCACAAATTGCCTGCAGCGATTTACAGAGAATATAGGCATTCACATCAGTCCCTGTCCCTGCTAAATACTAAGTTTCCAAGCACATACATACACATACTAGGGTTAATTTAGTAAGCAGCCAATGAGTATGTTTTTGGCATGTGGGTGTAAACTGGAGCACCCTGAGGAATTCCACGCAGACATGGGGAGAACATACAAACACCACACAGATAAGGCTTAGTCTGAGAATTGAACTCATGACCTCAGTGCTGTGAAGCCCAAGTGCTACTCAATAAGCCACCGTGTTGCTCCCTTATTATTAGTACTAAAGATGAGCGGGCTCTCTTCTCAGAGAACCGAACCCACCCGTACTTGGGGATGCTCGGATCTTCGCGTGCACTTCGGTTGCCATCACAGAGGCCAAACCTCCAAATCCCTCGTCAGATCTTGTGGGGTTTTGGTCACAGTGGTGAAGCAAGCAGCGTGGAGGAAGGAGCGAGGGATGCAGCAAAGGTAGGGGGGGGGGGAGTTGGACACATGATGTGAATACTAGGGGGAACTGGACACATAATGTGAATACTGGGAGGAGCTGCACACATGATGTGAATACTTGAGGGAGCTGGACACATGATGTGAATACTTTGGGGAGCTGGACATATGATGGGAATACTGGGAAGGCAGGAGACATATGATGGGGGTTACTGGGGGGCTGGAGACATTTAATGGGGGATACTGGGGGACTTGCCACTGGGGATATATGATTGGAATACTGGGGATCTGGAGGTCTGGAGACATATGATGGGGATACTGGGTGACTATGATGAAGTTACTGGAGATAATGGGGGATTCTGGGGGTCTGGAGACATGATGGGGAATACTAAGGGGATAGAGACATACGATGGGGTTACTGGGGGTTTGGCTGAGGTGCTGTATGACAAGGGGCTGAGACGTGGGGCTGTGTACT
The DNA here is from genome assembly GCA_011038615.1 of Limnodynastes dumerilii. Classification (NCBI taxonomy): domain Eukaryota; kingdom Metazoa; phylum Chordata; class Amphibia; order Anura; family Limnodynastidae; genus Limnodynastes; species Limnodynastes dumerilii. The sequence goes on from WWET01008608.1 coordinate 28,370, forward strand.
GTATAGTGCCACTACCATACTGTGGTTGTGCTCTTCCCAACCTCAGTGTGTGACCGATTGTCTTTTTTTGGGACAGATTTGTGCGGCAATCACAAAGTGTGGGATAACACCCCAAAAATAATGTCAAACTTCTTTTGTCTCTAATATAATATATACTACTGTATCACTGTATAGGGTGCTCTGCCCAACCTCAGTGTGTGACCGGTTGTATTTTTTGTGGACAGATTTGTGCAGCAATCACAAAGTGACTTCTGTCGCTTACCGTCATCCAGCTAACCTTTTGGCCTAAACTGGATAAAAAACAATATTGGGAACAATATTCCAGGTGTTCAAAATAGACTGGAAACAAGTGGCAATTTTAGCTGTTGTTATGATATTTTAAAAAACTATTAGAATCAGAACCAAAACACACAAGGGCAGTTTTGGCAAAACCATAACACTGGAAAAAAATACAAAACCAAAACCCGAAAAATGGCCAGGTGCACATCTCTACTTAGTACCAACTTTAGAGTAATTTTCATTGTTTCTTACAGCAGGTGCTAGTTAAGTACAAATCTATACACCTTCAAAAGAAACTATGGTAAGTTGTGCACTATAATGGATAGGCACCAGGTCTCAGGGCACACTAGTCAAAGTCCATTCCAGCACCCACTCTACACAGAGGTGGCCCTAGGCATAGGCCGCATAGGCAGCCACCGGTAAATAACCTCTTACCTGATCGGAGACTATAGCCTGGGGTCAGGACTCTGTAAGAGGGAAGTGAAACATAGAAACATAGAAAGTGATGGCAGATAAGAGCTCCATGGCTCATACAGTCTACCCAGTTGTTTTTTAAAACTCTACTGACCCTATTTACCCTCAATTTAGTTTAATATGTAGGATATCCTTCCTATTTATCCCGAGCATGTTTAAACTGTTCTACTGTGTTAGCCTCAACCACCTCAGACGGGAGGCTACTACACTTATCTATCACCCTTTCAGTGAAGTAATTTTTCCGCACATTTCCTCTGAATTGTTAAAATGTCATTTGGATTAAGTCAATATCCGAACATTAGATATATAAATATTATGTATTATTATATAATTGTTTATGTAAGAAGAAATGGGAAATTTACGAGACCGGTTACCAGGGCACAGAGTCTTTGTTATCAGGTGGTGTTCACCAGGGCCCCTGATGGTGGGGTTGGAATTGGCTGCACCCCAACAACAGGTCGCGGCCCCTGAAACCTGAACTTGTAGAAGAGAGAAAATACGTAAAGGGAGACCAGAGAACAGACTGAGCAGAAAGCGGGAAAAGACAGGTCAGAAGGGACTGACTTGTGACGGACAACACAGAACACTAAGACAAAACGAAGGACAAAAGGGGATCACGAGGACAGACTGGACAAACATGACTAACCAGGGAACAAACCAACGCAGTCACACAGCAGAACCCGAGGGGGCGACAAATACAATCACACAGGAGAGAGCAAGGATAAGACAGCAGGAGATAACAAGGAGAGAGGAATAGAGGGAAATGGGCTACAAGGGGTTAACAATGAGGAACAGGGCAGATCTGGAGGGGCACTCAAGAAAGCAATAGGCACAGCAATAAGAGCAAGAGGGCAAAGAGGCAAAGAGAAAAGAGCAAGGAGCAGAGAGCAGAAGCACAAGGCAGAAAGACTGGGGCACGTGAAGGGCGATATAACCAGCACTGAAGAAATGGCTGTGCTGGCTATTTACAGGGGGACTGGCCAGTCAGGATTTGGAAGACTGGACCAGCCCCCTGCAACGATGGGGGACTGATGATAATGAATTCAAGGAATTTCATAAAATTCAAGGACTGTGGAACATTTATTTCACTACCTCAACCAATTACTATGACATATAGATTGTAATTAAGCCTACTTTGGAATGCCTATAAGTGGGAAAGATTGTGACTGTAAGAGAGACATATTTCTAAGAGAAATTTGGGTGATAACGTTATCACAGCGCTTGCATTTGTTTTTGTAAATAAACCTTTTTTATATATACACTTAAATATTTTTGATTCTTCAAGTGGAGGCACTAGTGAGAGATGTGAAATGCAGAGTTTGTGGAATTTGGAGGCTGTATGTGTGCAATACTAAGTTTTGTGAAAGAAGGTAAGCTATGATATGCTTCTCTTTTACAAAATGTACACCTTGTATTGCAAAACTAGAAGCCTGTGTTGTTTTTCAATATAAATCTGTGTTGCAGATATAAGAACTTAATTTGTTTGTTTAGAGTTACTGTTTCATTGTTTAAATAGTTTAAAAGTTTTCCATATTTCTGTCAGCTATTTTGCTAAACAATGTTTATATACATATATATTTCCGTTATTGGTGTACAGACGATTAAATTATATTTGCCTGATTCAAGGAAGCTGCTATTGCTTAACTGCTTACAAGAATGAATGTGTGTATAAGTGATGTGATAATAACAATATAAAAACTACGTAGTTTGGACCTGATTCAGAGCTGCGCATCCATGTGAAATTCACATGGATGTGAAGCGGTTTTTTTTTCAAACTGCGCATGCCAAAATATTTAAGCTCCGCTTTTCTCATTTAAATATTCCGTGCACACCAATCCGGTGGATGCGAAACAAGCCCTACGCTTCCACCATCTCAGGGATGGTGTAAGCATATGGGCAGCTCACCGGAGCTGAAAAAAAAAGTGTATAAAAAAAAAATTAAACTTTTTGGTTTAAAATTAACCCCTTCCCCCGCCTGCCTCTGCTGCAACCTATGTTGAAAAAATAAATAAATAAAGTCCAGGCCGACAGGGCATGCTGGAGCAAGTAGAACTACAAGCGCAAGCATTCCCATGAATGACAAGGCATACTTGCGCTTGTAGTACTACTATCGGCAGCATGCCCTGCACCAAAATCCCTGCACATGCCCATTTATTTAAAAAAAAAAACATACAGTGCCCTCTCCAAAAATACTATGAAAACGTCCACGTGCCCCCCCAAAAATGTAAAGTAAAAAAAAAGGCCTATATCCATCCCCTTCTTTAAAAAAAAAACACAGCCCACATAAAAATTGTAAATAAATTGTCACATGTGCCCCCCCAAAACACACAAAACACAGCCCACATAAAAATTGTAAAAAAAATTGTCACGTGTGCCCCCCAAAATGCTAAAGAGATAAAAACAATGCTAGATCCCTGTCCCCTTCATTAAAAAAAATAATAAAAAATGCCCATATAATTAAATTTATAAAAAATGCCACATGTGCCCACATAATAAAATAAATAAAAAATGCCATAAGCGCCCCTCTAAAATTAAAACATAAAAAATGCCCATAAGAAGGCCCACCAAAAAATAAAAAATAATTGCCAAGACTGGAGAGGAATCCAGTCTTGGCAATAAAAAATAAAAACAATACAGACGATGCATCCCGGCACTAATGACAGTTCTACTGTCATTGGGGTATACGTATACCCTCTGCCAGCGTTGGAAATACCGATTTCCATTGTGAAATTTGGAAATATTCCCACACTGACAGAGGGTATAAGTACACCTCAATGACAATAGAATTATAATAATAATATGGCCAAGTATTTAATTAATTCATATTACGAGTGTATGTATACTTATTTAATTCTAAAGTCACACCATGATGATGTTTGATATTATTTTGATATGCTGATAACTAAATCTTGTATTCTGTTTTCTAAAGGTACCACAGTGCTATTAACATTCCAATACTAATCTGGACACAAAGTATAATAATTAAATAGTAGTTTTGTTAGAATGGGATAAGTAAGTGGATTATTGTTTCATTCAAGGATTCAGGTCTATTTCTTCTGGATTATTATTCATTTAATTAATTTTTAGGGATATAAATATTTATATTGCCTAAAAATTGGGAATATGACTATGCAATATTAGTTTTGCCATTACAGGATGAAATTGGTCTAAAGCATCATGACTGATTAAAAATATATATAGGAAAGTGAAGCGGTCACACCAGCCATATATATTAACCAAGATAACATAGTCAAGGAGGATACCAAAAGGTGCCACCACAGGTTCTAAAAATAGTTGAATAAAGATAAACAACAGAAAAAAATACTGGGATTAATCAAGCACAATCCAGTAAATGAACCTTAAATTGGTGCACAACTTATGTAAGGAAGACAAAGTTTTCTTATTAAAACATTAAGTTTATTTCATGCTAGTTAAAAAATTAGAAAATTATGCTAGTTTCCATAATAACATTGTAATAAGATTAATGCAAAACAAATATCTTGCCAACCAAATAGAATTAGAAAAAAGGAAAACAAATTCCATGCTTACCTATCACAATCTTCAGCAACAATGTTAGTATACTGCAAATAGTTACAATGTGGAAAGCGGGACTCTCGGCTTTCTATGCTAAGAGGAAATATGACTCACCCTGAGAAACAACTAGCAGCCTCACGACTGCTCTTCAACACTACTGTGCCGTATCTGACCCTTCCTGTGCTAGGAGGGAGCCGGAGTCTCGCTGACACTGCCAATTTTACAAGAAGGAGGCAAGAAAAAAACCACAAATGGGAAGGACGGTGAAATGGTCTCCACATGCGGCAGTCACCCGACGCGCGTTTCGACGATCATGGTTGGCTTTGTCGACAAAGCCGACCATGATCAGCTAAACGCGCGTATGAATGAGCATATATGATAGTTTAATATCTTACCATCTGTGGGTGTGTTACTGTTCATTCTTCCAGGTTTATATTTTATAAAAACATATTTCTATATGTTCACAAATGAGATGGAAATAGTTATAAACTAATATTGGGAAATTATGTGCGTAGTACTAGAGTTTGAATAATGAAAATAGCAAAGTAGATAAGTGTTTGGATTAGTTTATGGTGTATTATAATGATTTAAAGATATGACTTAAGGTTTGTATATGCAGTATTTAAAATGGTGGCATATTCACAGCACATAAAGAATTATTAGAAGTGTTTCATTATTAGAAGTAATGGGCCCAAATGCACTGGGTAATAGAAGGATAGATGAAGTTGTAATATTGATATTAAGTAGATCATTATTAACAAAATGGTTTTTTTTCCTCACACGATATGAATTTGAAGTTGAGTTAGTAATTTATGATTAGAAATTAATTAAAATGTAAAAGCTTTATTATCTTCAGGAAATGATCATCTGGAAGGTAAATGGATGTATTTAGGATATTGTTGGTATTTACAGACTTGTAAAGGTCTATTGGTGAGCAATTAATGTTTCTTCTCTTATAGTTATAAGGTTTTTTCTTTAACTTGTTTGAAAATTTTAAGAAAAATTAATTCTAAAAGAATTATTATATGTCCTTCTTGCAGATGACCCTTTCCAGGTAATACAAATTGACTTCATCCAAAATGTTGTAACATACAGTATATGTCTTAATCAGTCATAGTAGTGTTTATGGGCCTGATTCAAAGATTGAAAATAAGAACTTAAAGTTACACCTGGGCTAAACCATGTTGATTTCAGGGGAGTCAAATTTGATTTGTTGCAACAGTATTATAGTTAAAAGGTGATGTTTCCCAGCTCAAGTCTAATTAGCAGTTTAAAAGTGAAGCTGATCAGGTATCTGTGTGCAATAAGTAAAAGCAAAGCATTCTCCTTGCATGCATAGAATAAAATTAACTTGACTCCCCCTGAAATCAACATGGTTTTGCCCAGATGTAACTTTAAGTTCTTATTTTCAGCCTCTGAATCAGGCCCAATGAGTAAATTTTTTATTTTACTATAGGGATACAGATATGAAACAATAGTGAATTTATAACTATAAATAAGGACAGAATTTGTGTATCAGATTGTCTAACTGAAATTGTCTTCATGACATAACTATGGGATTTATTTTCTTAGGTTCTGTAATCAATGTTTTGAAACAGCCTTGTAGTAAAATGGCATACCTTATGAGTAGTGGTTCACCTGCATAACCTGTACAGTCCTTCTGATATTACTTTCACCCTTCCACCATGACTGTAGTCTGTTAAGAATCTCCTTTGTTTCTAGGTTAGGAGCTCTTTCAGGAGTGAAGCACCACTGTGATGTGGATTTATTATTTAGTTTTATTATTTTTGAATATTAGGGAATATTCTTTATAATATTTTCAATACATCAGCATAAACTCTAAGGTTTTGCAAATGTTGATATATATATATATATATATATATATATATATATATTGAGTGTTTCTACATGGACATGGTGTATTTGGTAGCTACATTGAAGGTTTCTTTTAAATAACTTTGTACATTCATACAAGGGTGAATAATATATTTAGTATAATAATTGGGTTGCATTCAATAATGACACTTGCTTGGGAATAGTTTTTTTTTTTATTGTGTTTCCAATCCACAGTATATAATAATGTGTTGACATGGTTTCCAGTTGGATAAGAAGCAGGCCTAGTTGAAAGTTACACTTTGGAATTTATAAATAAGAAATTAGTAATAGAACTTGTGTGTAGATATGGTGTACCGCAAATGATTGAAAGTAACAGAGATATACATTTCATTGAGCAAGTATTTCAATGTTATAATTATTATGACTGATAGTAAGTTATATAGTCATATAGATTACAAGTAAGTGATAATGTTGAAATTTTTAATGCTATAACTAAGAATAACCTGAGTAGAGTAATGAGGAGCACAGGACAATATTTAGTCAGAGGAGGTTTTCCTCTCTAGTTCTATATAACTTCAGAATCATTCCCAGATTTGATTTAAAATTTTTCACTATATGAAAAATTGTTTGGACACAACAAAAGGTTATTATTAATTCACAAGAAGACTTAAAAACACTCAAGATGTAACTGTCAAGTATCTTATTGAGATGAGTAAGTAGTTACAAAAGCAAGAAGAAACTTTGAAACTGATGTCTATTGAGAACTGCAGTTATATAAAGTTTATGCTGTAGTCGTTTGACAGATCATTGGGAAGGACCATACCAAGTGTTGTTAACTACAAATACTGAATTGAATATTGCAAAGAAAGACATATGGATTCATGCATCCCATTGAGTAAAAAGGTAGTCGACCCGACAGTAATCTGGAAAGATGCAAAGATTAATAAAATTGTTGAGAAAAATATAACAAATTTGTTTCAGGACTCTAACAATTATGTTATTTGGGAAGAAGAATCTGACAAAGAAAAAGCCAAAGAATAATATCTTTATTACAGTTACTGTACTATCGCTGTAGACATGACTTGTTCTTTGATTTTATTTTTTCCCTATCTTATATTTGGACATTCTTTTTCTAGCCCTAAGAAGCCGAAATTTCCTGTCTGCTTACAGATCTGCTCAAGAACAGCAGTATATGGCTTCCAGTGCAACTCTGTTATTTGATGAAGCTATACTAGTTCTTGTCTTGTCATTTGTGTAATTATTCTTGCTTTTATAATGACCTAATGAACATCGTTGCACTACAATATAATGTACAGAACAAGCCTAGATGACATGAAACACTCCAGGGGCCAGATTTGCTGAGCTGCGGGTTTGGAGAAGTGGAGATGTTGCTTATGGCGGCCAATCGGATTCTAGCTCTCACTTCTTCTTTAAAAAAATGCATTATTAACAGCAACAGACCTTTGTATAAGAATGATTAGAAAAACCCCCAGAAAAAGAAAGCCATTGGGGTTTACAAAAGAGGTAGCAACTACAGTGA
>WWET01008609.1:0-21144 GCA_011038615.1 Limnodynastes dumerilii
TTAAAGGTAATTAACGCAATATCCGTTGGTAAAATATCAGCCATCTGTACTCTAATACGCAACTCTAAAATGCTAACAATATAAGACAAATAAAAAAATACTCTTATACAATAAAAGAAAATATTGGCCAAACATAAGATTATGATATTTTATACGCGTTAAAATTCAGAGCACCTCTCTTTAAAAAACAGATTCAACTCCAAATAAACACATTCAACTCTAAATAAAGAACTCCCAATATTAGCTCTCTAAAAAATAACCTACAATATTCTCCAGTTGCTTGAGGATTTATTTGTAACTATCTACAGGCTAGCTTAAATCATAATCGCCGCATGGCTGACTCCAGACCTAATTTCACCTATTATACAAATAAATAAATTATTGATGTTCAAAACCCTAGCCGAGAAAAAAGTAATAGTTTTCTTAAACTAGTTGTGCAGATTAATTTTAATATAGTTTTGAATAATTTTAGTATAGAGGGAGAGCTTCTTATATGAAAGCTTTTTGAGTTTAGAGTTCAATTTAGAGTTCAATTAAAATCATATAGAGTAAATTCCACAATTAAAACAGCCCTAAAAAAAAAAATTTGTGTAGAAAAATTGGTCTTAGATAGTGGATATTGACACGCAGGTGACAGTTTCTATAAAAATATTTACTCCAACACTAACAAGGACTTTAAACTTGGAATCCAACAGTGATTAAAGTGTTAATCTCAGAAGCTATATGATCGAAATAAGATAACTAAAAATAGAACTGTAGGGGTGAAAATACCTGATTACTAAGGAGGGATAGCCATTAATGGTTAAAGAAATGATTAAAGAAATGGCATGATGTCATACCCTTCATTCAGTCCCTTAGGGCTAAGAGTGTCAGAATCCAGAAAGACTCTCTTTGTGCCAACTTACAAAGTCTGTCCCCAACTCGTTTATCACTCTGGACTTGCTCAATGGCCTTAACTTTTAGGTTCTCTGGGTTAGATCCATGATGTGTTATGAAGTGTCTAGGGACACTGTGATTGGTAACTTTGTGTGTTATATTTCTCTTCTCTTCGTCATACCAACATATTTCAAACCACAGTTGCACTCTAAAAGATATATAACATGGGTGCTTTGGCAGTTCATGAAACTCTTAATTTTAAATGTATTCTTTCCTGTGAAATCTGAGAATTCTTTTTTATTTTTGTGGCAGTGTTTGCAGACCTTACAGGCACTGCATGGAAAAAATCCTAGGGGTTTCGGTAGTACATCTGGTTTTGTTACTATTATTGGTTTTAGATGGCTAGAACACATGTGATTTAAGTGTTCTAGCTCTTTTAAAAATGACATCTGGATTAGGTTTGATAATAGGGGCTAATACTGGATCCAAAGTGAGGACAGACCAGTGTTTCTGAAGGATTTCTTTAATTTTTGTACCCTGATTATTAAATGCAGTGACAAAAGGGCAAAAAAGGCCACTTCAGTCTCTCTCAGACCTTCCAGGTTTCTCCTTATAAGTTAAGAGACTAGTCCTGTCACGCTCTAGAGCTTTTTGATAACTTGTCTCAATTAGGTCTTCAGGGTACTTGCGCTCTCTAAACCGAGTTTTGTATATGTTTGCTTGTGATTTATAAGTTTCTACCTGAGAACAATTTCTCCGCAATCTCAAAAATTGGGAAAAGGGGATGTAAGGTATACCTAATAAAACACCAAAAAATGGCCTAGTACTGATGTCGGTTCCTAGTCCTGGCTCAATCAATCAGTTAACAAGCGAACAGCCCCCCTGCTTCTAAACAGTGGTATCAATGATTTTTTGGTTAAGAGAAGGTCTTGAGTGCCTAAACAGTGTTCTTCAATATTAAAATACAATATTATTTCGCTTGATAAAACATTATCCATGCTCAAAGTGTATAGGAGAAAACAAAAGAGAAAACAAAAAACAAAATAGTGTGATATTGTATATGATGTATTAATAACAGCAGGGATATTAGTTTTTACCCAGAGAGTGCTAGTAAAAATTACCAGGATCACCACTTAGTGTATATTTAAAATGCTAATATGCGTGCCAGAAGTTTTTTTAAAATACACAGGCTCTTAGTGTTAGTTTCTTATATAAGGCTCTGGTCCTCTCAAGGCTTCAAAGGATCTCTTTATCACAGTGACATCCTCAGCATGAAATCAGTAATAGAGAAAGCACAAACACCATAGCATAATACTGTATAAAAAAAGAACCCTTTACTACACAATCAGATCTGCTACCAGATAAACAATTGGCTGGTCATCTCTTCCACAGCAAAGACAAGTCCTCCTATGGTTTATCCGAAATACCCAGGCAGCAACTGAGTCCAGATGGATACTTTAAAATAACTCTATGAGTCAGTGTAGGCAACACCAACACGTTTCATGCAGCACCGCGGCTTGCAGCGCTTACGGACTTCCTCAGGGAATACAGGCAGAATTGGATATGCGCAGCGGGCAGCTTTTTTTATACAGTTTCCCGTTTTTTTTTCATTTTGCTGTTAGTTCATTTTCAACTATTGAAAAGTCATAGTCCACGGAAAGGAAAATAGTTTGGCAACATAAGGTTCAATGGAATATGTATTTCTATCGGAAATCACTCATACTCAATCTTCAAAGTAAAAAAGAAGGAAGTTGCCTATTTGTCTCCATGGTTACCCAGCTGTGATGGTTAGTATGTAAACAAACCCTTGTAATATACGTGGGCAGACTTCAAAGGAGTAATAGTTATCAGTAGTTAGATCAAAGGTGATCATCAAAAGAGGTGATTTATACAAGAAATAACTGAGTTTGGGATAGCTGACAGAGAAGATGATTAAAAGGTTAATTAAAAAACTGTTAGTATCGATAATATGATGGCCAAAAACAAGCATTTCATGAACAATATAAAATATAAAGTAAACGTCCAAGGTTGTAGTAAGTAAGCTAATGGAAGAGTTTAAAGAAAAAAAAAACTCCACTAACTCTAAACGCACATAGGGATGAAATTATTAAATATTTGATAGCTATATAGCTAGTTAAAAAAGCTAACAAGGAAGACTGTTAAAAAAGATTAATTCAAAGTACAATTGACATCAATAATCTGATGGCCCAAAAAAGCACTCAAAAACAGTATAAGATATAATATAGTATGCGATGTAAAATAAATTAAACATCCAGGATGTATCACAACCTAATTGGCTGTATTAAGTGATCTAATGAAAGAAATTAAAGAGAAAATTTAAAGGGGAGAGAGGCCGCACAGTCACAATCTATCCTGAAAAAAATTGCAAAAAAACACCCCTAACTCTGAGCATACATAAGGATGAGGTTATTAAATAATTAGATAATTCATAAATGACTTATATCAAATTGGCATGTGCTCCATAAAATCTAAAAACAATAGAGACCCAAGGGTTTGTATATGGGATTACAATTCTAAAAACCATATGCATATTAAAGTGTTAGAACAATAGGAACAGCATCAATCAGAGCAATCTTAATATACTATAATCATAATATTAAATATGAATTGTACCAGTTATTGGGATACATGGCATTATACGCTGCATCAAGCACATAGCATGATGTGAATATAATATAATATAATATATAAATAAATAAATAGATAAATAGGGACCCATGGGGTAACAAAACAAGGGTGGATTACAACTCTTAATATCAACGCAACTCTAAAAGCCATAAACATGTTAAAAATGTTAAAACATTAAAAACAGCATCAAATGGGATGGTGTCAGGGGATCCTCATAATTTGGTCACACTAGACAGCTATAAAATATTGATAATAAGATATGTTAATATTAATAATCAATAATCAAAGGGGTGTATATTAAAAATTAATTAGAAATATTAAAAAGTCAAAAGAAAAACCATATTAATATAGTTGGATTAGGTGTTAAATTTAAATTATTTAAGTCTTTTATGTTTTAAAATATATAAATAATTAAATAAAAAATGTATTAAGTGATCTAATGAAAGAAATTAAAGAGAAAATTTAAAGGGGAGAGAGGCCGCACAGTCACAATCTATCCTGAAAAAAATTGCAAAAAAACACCCCTAACTCTGAGCATACATAAGGATGAGGTTATTAAATAATTAGATAATTCATAAATGACTTATATCAAATTGGCATGTGCTCCATAAAATCTAAAAACAATAGAGACCCAAGGGTTTGTATATGGGATTACAATTCTAAAAACCATATGCATATTAAAGTGTTAGAACAATAGGAACAGCATCAATCAGAGCAATCTTAATATACTATAATCATAATATTAAATATGAATTGTACCAGTTATTGGGATACATGGCATTATACGCTGCATCAAGCACATAGCATGATGTGAATATAATATAATATAATATATAAATAAATAAATAGATAAATAGGGACCCATGGGGTAACAAAACAAGGGTGGATTACAACTCTTAATATCAACGCAACTCTAAAAGCCATAAACATGTTAAAAATGTTAAAACATTAAAAACAGCATCAAACGGGACGGTGTCAGGGGATCCTCATAATTTGGTCACACTAGAAAGCTATAAAATATTGATAATAAGATATATTAATATTAATAATCAATAATCAAAGGGGTGTATATTAAAAATGAATTAGAAATATTAAAAAGTTAAAAGAAAAACCCTATTAATACAGTTGTATTAGGTGTTAAATTTAAATTATTTAAATCTTTTATGTTTTAAAATTTATAGATAATTAAATAAAAAATTAAATAGATAACACCAATTACATTAGTATTAAAATTAGTCTAAAAACTGAGCTATTTCGTAGCTATCATTGAGACCATGAGGTTTTAAAGTATTTAACTGGTATATCCAATACATTTCCCTTTGTGATCATTTCTTGGGGAGGTCACCCCCTCTCTCTCCCATTTGTACTAATTCCAAAAATTTTACACTGAGACCTCAAGGATCTGCATTGTGGTGCTTTAAAAAAATGTCCTGACACCGTATGGCTAGATATTTTATTTTTAATGTTGCGGATATGTTCCTGGATCCTCATTTTGACGTTTCTTTTAGTTTTCCCTATATATTTAAGGGCACATGGACATTCCAACATATAGATAACCGAGGTACTCAAACAATTGATAAAATCTTTAATACGATAAATATTTGTGTTATTAAAATCACTAAAAGATTTAGCTTGTGGGCTAACATGTTTACACACAATATAATGGCCACACTTAAAGGATCCTTTTGGTTTAGTGCCCAAGAGGCCAGAAGAGCTTTGTTTCCTGCTTTTTAAGTGGCTAGGTGCTAAAATCTCTTTAAGATTATGTGCTTTCTTATATATAACCCTTGGTTTGTCAGTAATTATTTGTTCTAAAATTGGGTCCATACGGAGTATGTGCCAATGTTTTTTCAATGTATCCTGTATTAGTGATTCTGAATCATTATAGGTTGCAAAAAATGAAATTGCTCATATTTGCTTCTGATTTATCTTTATACGTTAGAAGTTCAGTTCTATTAGTTGATTTAGTTTTGTTGATTGCCCCTTGTATTAGTTTTTCAGGGTAGCCCCGTTGTTTAAACCTTGCGGCATATAGTTGGAGTTGTTGGTCACAGGTTTGCGCATTGTTACAATTTCTTTTAACCCTACAAAACTGGGAATAAGGGATGTTTTTTTCCATTTTTTAAGATGTCCACTTCTAAAATGTAAATAGCTATTAGCATCAACAGATTTGATAAAATTGGTACTGATAATCTGACCATCTTTATGTGTAAGAGTAAGGTCTAGGTAATTGACTTGCTCTCTGGATAATTCAAAAGTAAATTACAAATTAAAATAATTATCAGATATCCAATGAAAAAAGTCATTAAAAGTTTCTATACTCCAAGACCAAATTATAAGGATATTGTCAATGTATCTTTTATAAAAATGTAAAATTGTTAATAAGGGGTATCATAAATATATTCAGATTCCCAGTTTGCCAGATATATGTTTGCAAAACTGGGCGCAAAAATCGTACCCATTGCCGTCCCGCAGATCTGTAGATAAAAGTTATCCAGAAATTTAAAATAGTTATGTGATAGAATAAAAGATATCATATTCACAATAAAAGTTCTATGGTCTTCTTTAATGTCCAGGTCCATTGAAAGGCATTTTTGGACTGCTTCAAGGCCTTTCTCATGGGGTATTGAAGTATACCCCATGAAGAAGTAGTTACCAAATCCGGCCTAAAAAATCCTTCTAAATTCTACCCCCTAGAATCAAGGAGTAGCCAGATTGACATGTTTTTTGACCTAGTTAAAAAAGATTGGAGCAATATTGACATGACGCACACTATAAATAACTTGACGTCACAAGAAAGAAATTCCCTCAAACTCTTGAAAGAAAATAAAAACGTAGTGTTTGAACAAGCAGATAAGGGGGGCGAATTAGTTATTCTTAACAGAGATGACTATGAAAAAGAAGCATTAAGACTACTCTCAGACACAGAAGCTTATAAAAACCTGAAGAAAGACCCAACTGAGGAATATCTTGATAAATTACGTCCAACTTTAGTGAACGCACTAAGAACGGAAACGATTAACAAGGATGAATACCAGTTTCTATTGAACAACAACACTATTATACCCATATTTTACTGTCTCCCAAAAGTTCATAAAAATTTACATAATCCGCCAGGAAGACCAATTATTGCGGGAATAGATTATTTAACATCACACATATCTGAATATGTTGATGTATTTCTACAAAAACATGTAAAAAATTTGCCATCATATATTAAAGATACTACTGCCGTATTTCAACTGCTTAAAGGGATTACCTGGCAAGATGGCCTTTATTGGATTACAATTGATGTACAGTCATTGTATACTTCAATACCCCATGAGAAAGGCCTTGAAGCAGTCCAAAAATGCCTTTCAATGGACCCGGACATTGAAGAAGACCATAGAACTTTTATTATGATATCACATAACTATTTTAAATCTCTGGATAACTTTTATCTACAGATCTGCGGGACAGCAATGGGTACTATTTTTGCGCCCAGTTTTGCGAACATATATATGGCAAACTGGGAATCTTAATATATTTATGATACCCCTTATTCACAATTTTTACATTTTTATAAAAGATACATTGACGATATCCTTATAATTGGTCTGGGAGTATAGAAACTTGCAATGAATTTTTTGATTGGATATCTGATAATAATTTTTATTTGAAATTTACTTTTGCATTATCCAGAGAGCAATTCAATTACCTAGACCGTACTCTTACACATAAAGATGGTCAGATTATCAGTACCAATTTTATCAAATCTGTTGATGCTAATAGCTATTTACATGGAAGTGGACATCTTAAAAAATGGAAAAAAAACATCCCTTATTCCCAGTTTTGTAGGATTGAAAGAAATTGTAACAATGAGCAAACCTGTGACCAACAACTCCAACTATATGTCAAAAGGTTTAAACAACGGGGCTACCCTGAAAAACTAATACAAGGGGCAATCAACAAAACTAAATCAACTAATAGAATTGAACGTCTAACATATAAAGATAAATCAGAAGCAAATATGCCAATTTCATTTATTACAACCTATAATGATTCAGAATCACTAATACAGGATACATTGAAAAAACATTGGGCACTAAACCAAAAGGATCCTTTAAGTGTGGCCATTGTATTGTGTGTAAACATATTATCCCACAAGCTAAATCTTTTAGTGATTTTAATAACACAAATATTTATCATATTAAAGATTTTATTAATTGTTTTGAGTACCTCGGTTATCTATATGTTGGAATGTCCATGTGCCCTTAAATATATAAGGAAAACTAAAAGAAACATCAAATTGAGGATCAAGGAACATATCCGCAACATTAAAAATAAAATATCTAACCATACGGTCTCAGAAACTTTTTTAAAGCACCACAATGCAGATCCTAAAGGTCTCAGTGTAAAATTTTTAGAATTAGTACAAATGGGAGAGAGAGAGAGAGGGGGTGACCTCCCCAAGAAATTATCACAAAGGGAAATGTATTGGATATACCAGTTAAATACTTTAAAACCTCATAGTCTCAATGATAGCTACGAAATTTATAGACTAATTTAAATACTAATGTAATTGGTGTTATCTATTTAATTTTTTATTTAATTATTTATATATTTTAAAACATAAAAGACTTAAATAATTTAAATTTAACACCTAATCCAACTATATTAATATGGTTTTTCTTTTGACTTTTTAATATTTCTAATTAATTTTTAATATACACCCCTTTGATTATTGATTATTAATATTAACATATCTTATTATCAATATTTTATAGCTGTCTAGTGTGACCAAATTATGAGGATCCCCTGACACCATCCCATTTGATGCTGTTTTTAATGTTTTAACATTTTTAACATGTTTATGGCTTTTAGAGTTGCGTTGATATTTAGAGTTGTAATCCTCCCTTGTTTTGTTACCCCATGGGTCCCTATTTATCTATTTATTTATTTATATATTATATTATATTCACATCATGCTATGTACTTGATGCAGCGTATGATGCCATGTATCTCAATAACTGGTACGATTCATATTTAATATTATGATATGAGTATATTAAGATTGCTCTGATTGATGCTGTTCCTATTGTTCTAACACTTTAATATGGTTTTTAGAATTGTAATCCCGTATACAAACCCTTGGGTCTCTATTGTTTTTTGATTTTATGGAGCACATGCCAATTTGATATTTCATTTATGAATTATCTAATTATTTAATAACCTCATCCATATGTATGCTCAGAGTTAGGGGTGTTATTTGCAATTTTTTCAGGATAGATTGTGCCTGTGCGGCCTCTCTCCCCTTTAAATTTTCTCGTTAAACGCTTTCATTTGATCACTTAATACAGCCAATTAGGCTGTGATACATCCTGGATGTTTAATTTATTTTACATTGCAAACTATATTATATCTTAAACTGTTTTTGAGTGCTTTTTTGGGCCATCAGATTTTTTTATGTCAATTGTACTTTGAATTAATCTTTTTTAACAGTCTTCCTTGTTAGCTATTTTAACTAGCCATATAGCTATCAAATATTTAATAATTTCATCCCTATGTGCGTTTAGAGTTAGTGGAGTTTTTTTTTTTTTTGCGATTATTTTTAGACTAAGATTGTGCCTATGCGGCCTTCCTTTCCTTTAAGTTTTCCCTTTAAACTCTTCCATTAGCTTACTTACTACAACCTTGGACGTTTACTTTATATTTTATATTGTTCATGAAATGCTTATTTTTGGCCATCATATTATCGATACTAACAGTTTTTTAATTAACCTTTTAATCATCTTCTCTGTCAGCTATCCCAAACTCAGTTATTTCTTGTATAAATCACCTCTTTTGATGATCACCTTTGATCTAACTACTGATAACTATTACTCATTTAAAGTCTGCCCACGTATATTACAAGGGTTTGTTTACATACTAATCATCACAGCTGGGTAACCATGGAGACAAATAAGCAGCTTCCTTCTTTTTACTTTGAAGATTGAATATGAGTGATTTCCGATAGAAATACATATTCTATTGAACCTTATGTTGCCAAACTATTTTCCTTTCCGTGAACTATGACTTTTCAATAGTTGAAAATGAACTAACAGCAAAATGAAAAAAACGGGAAACTGTATAAACAATCTGCCCGCTGCGCATATCCAATTCTGCCTGTATTCCCTGAGGAAGTCCGTGAGCGCTGCAAGCCGCGGTGCTGGATGAAACACGTTGGTGTTGCCTACTCTGACTCATAGAGTTATTTTAAAGTATCCATCTGGACTCAGTTGCTGCCTGGGTATTTCGATAAATCGTAGGAGGACTTGTCTTTGCTGTGGAAGAGAGGACCAGCCAACCGACGGGACCACTGCATTGCCCGACACACAGAGCACCGGATCAGCTAAGAGTTCATTTTTTCTCTATATGCTGTTTTAAATTGTTTGAAATAGATTTTTAAGGAGGAGAGAAGCGCTATTCCATGTGAGCAATTGGATTACTATGTATATAGCAATCCTAAAATGACCTGTTATAAATATCAAACCTATACAGCATAAAAACGGGGTTCTAATATAAAACCTCTATCTTCATCCAGAAAGACATACGAGGTCCTATAGAAAGTCCTAAATAGGGTCCTTATGTAAGTCCTAGTTGATTTTACTCATAGGCATCAGAAACATGTAATAAAAGGAGAGACAGTTAGCAACTAAAAGCAAGAAGATATAAACCACAGGGAGTTAAGCCCACTTAAAAGGTTAAAAATCTCTTTACTCAAAGTTTTAAAAACAAATAAAGCATAAAAACATGTGTCCATGTATTATGACAATCAATCAAGACAATAGAGTACCCCAAAGTCCGCGGTATGGAGGTAAGATGTAAGGGTGTAGAAGGCAGCCAGGACGTCCAAAAGGCGGCAGCTCTCCAACTCTACACGCTCAAAAAAAGGTGCATGTGTTGGGGGTCTCTCCAGCATCAGTCACTTTACGCGTTTCGGGCTCCGCCTTTTCTCAAAAGTGACTTGGTGCATCTCATATCCTGTTTATATAGTCTCTCCAATGGATGATCCTTTCCATTCTGCTCTGTTTCTCTGGGTCTTAGAGTCTGCTCTCATAATTAACCCCTGTATGCCGCACCCTGAATGCCGCTATTCCTTGTCAACGCTAATATCACACATATTGTTCTCTGATACAATGTAATAGAATGTAATATTTATACTTGTATATAGGGAAAGAATCTATTCTCAATATTATCCAAATAAATCTTATACAGTGAAGACTTTAAAATACCTAAAGTGAACCAATTAAAACACTTTGTCTGCTTCCAGACAAAATACATATCCTCCTAAAACCCATCAAAGTGCTAATTGATATGAAAATACTCAGTCACATATCAATATCTCATATTTGTACAAATATGCGTAACGAACATTTCTGTGTTTTATTTTACAGATAGAACAGTATAGTTTGTTACTGGTTTATGGCAGTGTGCTGGGGCAATTTTTCCCTTTGTTTCTGTGGCTAGCAGGTTAACCCCCTGCCTTTCATGCACCTGTTTAACATTTACTTAATAAATTGATTGAGCAGCTTCCATTCTGGTTTTACATATCAATATTATACAGATTATTAAAGTGTCTAGGTGAACCAATTATATATAAATTTTCTAATTGCCTCAAATTAATAACAGTGTAAATAAATATAATTTGTGACATTTCTGTATAAACAAGAAATTATTTTTGCTGTCTTGCACATAATAAATGTACATACTTAGATTAAACAATGTAAATATATAAAGTGCTAAACAGTGATAAAGTGCTTGAAGTGGTTAATCATGGAGATCTTAAAATAAAAATCTTTTCTCCTGGCTACAACAAAATATATATAAAAATATCCCATATTTTTATGTATGGAAAGTGATTTTAGGCGTTGTTATGAAAAATTGTGTGATAAACATGTTGGACATAGTGTGCAGTATAAGGCTGATATTTAATAAAATAAAATAAATAAATATCGTAACTGTCCTCTTCATTATGGATAGTCTTGCATGAAATCTTCCCACTGGAGGGGCATATATATAAAAAAGACTAATATGAATTTTAGGAAAAATTATTTGGCATCCAAGTGGAGTCACAAGACATCCCTACCTACATGTGGATATATTCTCCCTCAAAATACTCCTTATATATGTCTTTTCAGACTCAGAAGAGACCATTTAGATTCCAAAGTTAATTTACTAATATGTAACACAATAAGGTGACGACTTTTATAGGAGGAATAATATTTCTACTATTCTCAAAGTTAACCTTACGAGTGATATACCATTCCCCCGTATGTAAGAGATTGTAGGCATCTATTGTGAAGACTTCTTTTAACCTACAATACCTGATATTCCCCAGAGATCTCCCATCCGAGTACTAGCCAGGCCCATACCTGTATAGCTTCCAAGATCAGACATATTCTGGCACATACAGGATGATATGATTGTAGGTAAGTTGTTCCTCACTCAGTTGTTCCTCAGAGGGTGGAGACTAGCCACAGCGGATGTCTCCTCCTTCTACACCATTATTGATCACCAGAAGGGACTAGAAGCAGTTCGGTTTTATCTGGCACAATTCTCCTCAGACCCGGATTTTAATGAGTTTTTATTAGAGGGGATATCTTTTATTCTTTTTAACAATTATTTTAGTTTTGATGGAGAATTCTACATTCAAACATGAGGTACAGCCATGGGGACTTGGTTTGCCCCGTTATGCCAACCTGTTTTTGGCACATTGGGAGAATACCATCATCCCAAAAGGGGGGCAGAACCTGGTCACATGGCACAGATATATAGATGACGTGTTTTTTTATATGGGGGGGGGGTCTGAAGAAGAACTCTAAGAGTTCTGCAACACACTTAATTCTAATGATTTAAATATTAAATTGACTTTTGAAATTAGTGAGGTATCGGTAAATTATCTAGATTTGAATATATATATAGAAGAAGGAATGGTAAAAACACAAAATTACACCAAAACGACCGATACAAATTCGTACATACCCACTAACAGTAACCACCATCCGGTATGGCTGCAGAATGTACCCAAGGGGCAGTTTCTAAGATTGAAGAGGAACTGCTCAGAGGAGTCCTCCTTTAAGTCCTCCTTTGTGGCATAAAAAAGGTTAATACCCATTGGCGCAAACATGACATGGGGTCTAGTCTTGCAAAGGCTGAGATGGAGCTTATTTTTAATTTTAACACACTCCATCCCCATGGCCTCAACCAAGATTTTGAAACCAAATGGTTTTTATAAGAAGAAATTCTTGAGAGAAATACAACCTAAGTGACTTCTACACCTAAGTGAGGAACAACTTACCTACAATCATATCATCCTGGATGTGCCCGAATACGTGCGATCATGGAAGCTATACAGGTATGGGCCTGGCAAGTACTCGGATGGGAGACCTCCGGGGAATACCAGGTATTGTAGGTGAAAAGAAGTCTTCACAATAGATGCCTACATTATCTTACGTACGGAGGAATGGTATATCACTCATAAGGTTAACTTTGAGAATAGTAGAAATATTATTCCCCCTATAAAAGTCGTCACCTTATTGTGTTATATATTAGTAAATTAACTTTGGAATCTAAATGGACTTTTCTGAGTATGAAAAGACATATATAACGAGTATTTTGAGGGAGAATAAAATATATCCTATGTAGGGATGTCTTGTGACTCCACCTGGATGTCAAATAATTTTTCCTAAAAAATTCATATGAGTCTTTTATATATATATGCCCCTCCAGTGGGAATATTGTTATTGTAAAATCCACACCAGCCGGTTATTTTAAAACCCACACCAGTCTATTATATACATGTCCCTTTAGCTGTAATTTTAAAATTATTTCATTGTATTATCATGCGGAGAGACCATCAGTCCTGAGATTTCATGCAAGACTATCCATAATGAAGAGGACAGTTATGATATTTATTTATTTTATTTTATTAAATATCAGCCTTATACTACACACTATGTCCAACATGTTTATCACATGCCTAAAATCACTTTCCATACATAAAAATATGGGATTTTTTATATATATTTTGTTGTAGCCAGGAGAAAAGATTCTTTATTTAAGATCTCCATGATTAACAACTTCAAGCACTTTATCACTGTTTAGCACTTTATATATTTACATTGTTTAATCTAAGTATGCACATTTATTATGTGCAAGAGAGCAAAAATAATTTCTTGTTTATATAGAAATGTCACAAATTATATTTATTCACACTGTTATTTATTAGATAAATGCACTTTTTAATTTATTATGTACAAGAGAGGAAAAATAATTTCTTTTTTTTTTCAGAAAATGTTTTTATTAGTACACAAGGTAAAATAAAATTGCATACAGCACTGACAAATATTTCTTATACAGCCATATTAAAATTTGTTACTTTACAATCATTAATATGAACACATTGTAGCTGGCCACGATATTAACTCAGATTCAACCTCCTAAAGCCTCCGGGCCATTTCACCAGTACTCCTCCCAGTACTCCCCCCCCACCCCAACCAGGCAGTACACAGAGACTAATAAACACATTAATCCAATATTAAGGGCGGATCCTCCACCAGTTGTCTCAAGGCATACCAGGAGGTATATTGGAATGAAGAATGTAATTTGTCCCTAACATTACGGGGCAAAGTATTCATGTATGACTCCCATACCACAAAAAATGCCTCTGTTTTTTTATCTCTGTCTAACAGAGCTTCAAGCCAGGCCATACGAAACAAGAAGTGCAGTTTATCTCTAAATATCTTAAACGGTGGGGGCAAGGGTGCTACCCAGAACTGTAGGATGGATTTCTTAGCAGCGGCACTCAGAATTAGCAAGAGCTTTTTGTCCCCCCCAGCTATCCTTTGGTCCTTTGGCGTTAACCCAAATACCGCCCATTCCGCTGAGAACGGAACTGAGTCAATAAGATAAGTTAGCGCAAACCTCCTTACTTGCAGCCAAAACCTCCTCAGGATTGGGCAATCCCAGAAACAGTGGATCAGGCTGGCCTCCGGACTCCCACACTTGGGGCACGTATGCGTTGGAGATACCCCCATCTTAAAACTACGAGATGGAGAACAGTAGGCATAATGGAACAATTTTAGGAACATGTCATGGTATTGAAGGGAGGTAAGGGTTTTCCTAGAAAAATTAAGGGCCTCTAAGAGATCTGCACAGGAGAGTGCTGGAAATAGGGAGGACCACCGTGAAAGCCCCGAGTGTATCTTGTCATGTTCTAAAGGAGTGCGAAGGAATTTGTAATTTAATGAAATTGCCCTTCCTTTCTGAGAAACATTCAACAGCTTATTATCCAGAGGGTTCTTTTTATCATTTGCTGAGAGAGACCGAAGCACCCTGCTTGCATAGTACTGCACCTATAAATAAGCGAGTGGGTGGAAAGACAAGAAAGGAAACTTTTCCTTGGCTCTCTCAAAAGTATAAGGCTTGCCTGAGTCCACCTCAATAATCTGTCTTACCGACACCAAGCCCTCTCTTTGCCAGTGTCTGAAAGGGTAGGATGCCGCACCGTTTTGGAATTCAGGGTTAGCGAGAAAGGGAAGGAAAAGGGAGTGGTGTGCGTTAAGGTGAAATGAATGTCTCACTAGATGCCATACTTTACGAGTGGACCACAACAGCGGGTTGTTCCTCACCTCCACAGAAATTTCCTGGTCATGTTGGTGCAAGAAACACACTAGATCCATCCCATCGAGGAACTCCCTCTCTAAAGCGGAGTTGGCATATGTATTTCCATAGGTTAACCAGTCTTTAACATATCGGAGTATAGCCGCATAATTGTATTTAATCAGATCAGGAAAATTTATTCCCCCATTAGATTTGCCATGTTGGAGTTTAATTAATCCCACACGAGACCTCTTCCCTCCCCATACAAATCCCCTAGATAGACTGTTTAGGGTCTGGATGTCCTTTCTCTTCAAAGTTAACGGCAAGGTATGGAATCTAGGAAAAGAAATCATCTTGATTAAATTAGCCTTTCCTAAAAAGGACAAAAGGAGCGTTTTCCAGCCCTCCAGCTCTCGGACTAAATCCCTGATGGCCCCTGACATATTGGTCTCATACAGGAGAGATGGATTTTTTGTTATTTTTACTCCTAAATAGGTTATACACTGCCCTGCCCACTCCAAGTGTAAATCTCTACTCCAATTTGGTTGAGTGCAATGGCTATCGACTTTGTCATATTCACTTGGAAGCCCGAACCGCAATAAATTTGATTGCAATTGTGGGTCATGTTAACGTGTCTCATATAGTTCCTTATAATATGCAGAAAAGTGGACTTGCATTTGTGTAGTTGAAGTAAGTATCTGGTGGGACTCCCTATGGCGAATCGTAGTAATATAGGACCTTTTAGTCCATGGTCTAGACATGGTAGCCAACAACCTTCCTGGTTTATTGCCCCATCTGTAGTATTTATGTCGAGTATAATCTATGCTTGTGCGTGCCTGTGACGTCAGATAGCTCTCTAACAGCCGACAAGCTTGCATGTACAACTCATAGGCCTCGTCAAAGGGGTCCTTTACATAACTTTGGAAAGCAGTGGTGACTTCATGACGCAATGCTACACCCTGAGCCCGGTCCTTTCTTTTTTTCCACGCCACATATCTGATGATATTACCTCGCATCACGGCCTTAGATGTTTCCCACAGAAGGACGGGGTTATCCCAATGTTCCAAATTTGTGTCTATATAGTTCCCCCAGTGAGTCATCATTTGTGCTTTAAAGTCAGCTGAATTATAAAGATATGATGGGAAACGCCAGAATCTATCTCTAGGGGGCATAGCAGTGGAGCAAAGGAAGATCGCCACTGGAGCATGGTCGGAGACCTCTATATCATATATTTTCACATCTCTGATATTTTGTAGTAAGCTATCCGCCACTAATATGTAATCTATCCGAGAGGTGGAGTGATGGACATGGGATTGAAAAGTAAACGATCTGTCGCCTGGGTTAAGGAGTCTCCAAGGATCCGAGAGCTCGAGGGTAGATTGGAGAAGGGCAAAACTTCTGCCTAACGATTGTGGCTGATGCAAAAGGGGGGGGGGATTTATCCAGTTTTGAGTCTGCGACTACATTAAGATCACCCCCGACAACTAGGGCGTGTAAGGGCCGAGTAACTATTATTGGCAACAGGGAACGAAAAAAGTCATACTGACCCTGATTTGGGCCATAAATATTGAGGAGCGTGTATTTGGCATTCCAGATTTCAACGTCAATAAGTAAAAATCTTCCCTCCCTATCTTCCAACACGTCCAGAATTGTATATTGTAAATTTTTATGGAACAGAATTGCCACCCCTCGCGACTTAGTGCGATACAAGGACTGGTAGCAGTTATGTAACCAATTTGCCCGCAAAGTGGAGGCCTCACCCTCCTTCCAGTGCGTCTCTTGCAAAAAGACAATGTCTGGATGTGACCTCTTCAGATGTTTAAGCACTTTCTGTCACTTAACCGGTGAGTTCAACCCACCAACATTCCAGGAAATTATTTTAATGGGGGGACAGAGGGGGGAGTTGAACTTTGTGGTGCGGTCATCCTACCCCATCAGCAGCGCAGATTCTCACATAAGATACCGAGCATGTGTTGATAAGGGCTATCAATCTCCTATCCCCTCTCAGAAGCAGTATAAATGGTAGCAGATACCTCACACATATCCCGGAGGCAGCACTAAGGAGAAACAAAAATGGCAGTTTACATTCAGAAGTAAAATTGTCAGTTGTCATAAAATGCAATTTGTCAAAGATACATCGTGTACAATATTTGAACCATTTTGAACATGAATGAATTTTGGAGGTGATTCTTGGAGTGTAATCCGAGAAGCACCAAGAGAACAATACAAAAATAAGAAATAAACATAACGAACCTAATGCAAAATCCATAATGGAAAAGAGAAAAAACCTATGTGGGTCATAGGAGGGGGTAACTTTGAAAGATCAAGGCAGATAAAGCCCTAACAATAATAACAGTGAGAATATCATCACAACTCAATCATACATTAAACTTAATCAATCATCGGGAATCCAAGTAGTGACGATGATGATAGATGTGCCTTCAAAAAGGTATAATTGTTAAACTACCCCAAGCACCCTAATTGTAAACCTTGTAAACCAATCGGCTACTCCCATTCTAATGATAGTACATTTACGGTGGAACGTTGGCCTGTAAATATTCACTGGCCTGCTGTGGATCCGTGAAGAACAAAGCGTTTCCACCTTCCATAATTCTCAGCTTTGCCGGATACAGTAACGCAAAACGCTGGTTTCTAGTTATCAAAGTACGGCAGACCTCAGAGAAGGCCTTTCGTTTTTGTGTAACCTCGACAGAATAGTCTTGGAATATGAGCACTGTTGAACCCTCTATCTCTAATTTTGGGGTTTGTCGATTGAACCAGCCTGCCTATCCAGAAACTTATCCATAACAAGAGAAACAAAACTGAGAATCACAAGGTTTACAAAGATTCGTAGGTAGATGCTTTGACCCCACCAGTTTTCCCCCAAAGCCTGTGATTTACATTTTTATGTTCAAGAAGATACCTATGGGTAAAGAAATGACTTGTTTATAGGTTTAGTGTATATTAGAATAGGAGATACCAATATATAATATAACCCTTTCTGTGTAAGAGGAAAGAAAGAAAAAAAAAAAAAAACAACAACAAACAAACACAACAAAAAACAGCAGTCAAGTCCAGCAAAACCTGTTCAGTTGTGAGTTCCAAGGTTTTTGAAGACCAGTAAGCACTCCCGCAGACAGTTGGCTGTATTAGGACAAGGAAACTAGGCGGAGAAGAGGCAATATTTCCCAACAAGTGCCCCACACTGCAGGATAACCTCCTATTAGGCGCACAAGGGCCCAGTAAACGTTTTAAAAATAGCACACCCCTGATTTAGTGCAACACAAAGACTCTCACAATAGAACAATTGTCAAAACTGTATGAGTTCTAAGGAAACTGTCCAAACCACAGGTCAGCAGTGTTAGCAATAAATGCAGCCACGCTACGTGGGAGTGTATCAGGGTTGAGGTTCCAGAGCAGTCAGACCCCCACACAACGACACTTTGCAGTAGAGCCACAAGGGGATCCAGCAAGGTTAAGGCAGGCAAATAAAGAGGGAAATATAGTAGCTTGGTTACGCAGAGCCTCTCTGGACCTTTCTCACCAAGACCTTCCTGCCGAAAGAGGAGAGTCAGCACGGCAGCAACCCCCCATCCAGGCCTGAATGGCCACAGAAGAGCCTCCACTGATGTGCGGACAGCAACAGCGTCTGCACCAGAGAATATAGCACCAGCAGCCAGGAATGGCCCCACAGAGTTACCTCTCCACCAGCCACTTCACCCGAAGGTAATCGCCCACAGCAAAATATGCCCCACACACAGTTATCCTCCAGCACAAGCAAGGGCCAATTCCGTGGGCAAATGCTGGAATAACAGGGCAGGTGCCGACAGAGAAACGGGATGGAGTTGTCCGCTATGGCTGAGAACGCTCCACGTGGCTCCGTGCAGGTAAGATGGCGTTCGCGCCCTTTCACTCCTCAGGCCTCACCACACGGACACCGCTACTCACGGACCTCTACGGAGCACCAACACCGCAGGAACAGGGAGCCAGACGTCTTCAAACAGTCTCCAAGGCGCAGAGAAGGTAAGGGCTCACAAAGCGCCGACACTGGGGTCCGGACCCACCGCGATGCAGCAACGGTTCCTCCAATTCTCCTCCCGAGCAGCCGCGACACGCACCCTCCGGCTCCTGCAGCTCACAGCAGTCGCGGCTCCGTTCTCACACCTCGCCCAGAAGAAGGAGGGATCCAGCGGCAAAGGGAGTCAGCAGCCGACAGGGAGGACCAGTCCCACACCTCTGAACACCTCCAGGGCCTCTATTTCAAAGGCGGACTCCGGGGAGAAAACTATGAGCCCGGCGGGGAGATTCAAAGCCAAGCGACAAGGGGGGCCAGAAGCAGGGAACCCCACGAATTCTGGTGGCCCCCAGCAGACGAAGAGTCCACAGCAAAAACTCCAAATAGCAGCACCCCGCCAGGAGCTCTGGTAAGATGCGACCACCTCGGTGCGTCGCCCAACCGGAAGTCCAATAATTTCTTGTTTATACAGAAATGTCACACATTATATTTATTTACACTGTTATTAATTTGAGGCAATTAGAAAATTTATATATAATTGGTTCACTTAGACACTTTAATAATCTGTATAATATTGATATGTGACTGAGTATTTTCATATCAATTAGCACTTTGATGGTTTTTAGGAGGATATGTAGTTTGTCTGGAGGCAGACAAACAGTGTTTTAATTGGTTCGCTTTAGGTATTTTAACGTCTTCACTGTATAAGATTTATTTGGATAATATTGAGAATAGATTATTTCCCTATATACAAGTATAAATATTACATTCTATTATTTTGTATCAGAGAGCAGTATGTGTGATATTAGCATTGACAAGCAATAGCTGCATACAGGGGTTAATTATGAGAGCAGACTCTAAGACCCAGAGAAACAGAGCAGAATGGAAAGGATCATCCATTGGAGAGACTATATAAACAGGATATGAGATTCACCAAGTCACTTTTGAGAAAGGGCGGAGCCCGAAACATGTAAAGTGACTGATGCTGGAGAGACCCCCAACATATGCTGTTACCAGGTTTTGAGCGTGGAGAGTTGGAGAGCTGCCGCCTTTTGGACGTCCCGGCTGCCTTCTACACCCTTACATCTTACCTCCATACCGCAGACTTTGGGGTACACTGTTGTCTTGATTTGGGATTGTCATAATACATGGACACATGTTTTTATGCTTTATTTGTTTTTAAAACTTTGAGTAAAGAGATTTTTAACCTTTTAAGTGGGCTTAACTCCCTGTGGTTTATATCTTCTTGCTTTTAGTTGCTAACTGTGTATCTCCTTTTATTACATGTTTTTGATGCCTATGAGTAAAATCAACTAGGACTTACATAAGGACCCTATTTAGGACTTTCTATAGGACCTCATATGTCTTTCTGGATGATTCATGGACATTAATTTTAAACTTGTATTTGGGACTTAATACTTGTAAGACCCTTATAAACCACTAAGATAGAGGTTTTATATTAGAACCCCGTTTTTATGCTGTATAGGTTTGATATTTATACCAGGTCATTTTAGGATTGCTATATACATAGTAATCCAATTGCTCACATGGAATAGCGCTTCTCTCCTCCTTAAAAATCTATTTCTTATTTTCCTTGTGGGGCTGGGTACCCCAAGGTGAGAGAGTTGCTGCAGTTTCTCAAAAGGCGCTTTTAAAGTGGTATACACATTTTATTTTTGTTGTAAATTGTTTATCTGGTACGCAGATCAGATTGTCTAGTAAAGGTTTCTTTTTTTTTTTATACAGTATTATGCTTTGGTGTTTGTGCTTTCTCTATTACCGATTTCATGCTGAGGATGTCACTCTGATGAAAAGATCCTTTGAAGCCTTGAGAGGACCAGAGCCTTATATAAGAATCTAACACTAAGAGCCTGTGTATTTTTAAAAAAACTTCTGGTGCGCATATTAGCATTTTAAATATACACTAAGTGGTGATCCTGGTAATTTTTACTAGCACTCCCTGAGTAAAAACTAATATTCCT
>WWET01008610.1:12127-36007 GCA_011038615.1 Limnodynastes dumerilii
GGGGCACGGGGTGTGATGTGAGGGGTGGGAGAATTAGTAAGGGGGGGATTTAGGGTGTGGTGTTAGGGGTAGGAGAATTAGTAAGGGGTGGACTCAGGGTGTGATGTGAGGGGAAAGAAGATGAGAAAGGAGAAACTGAGGAGATACAATGGAAAGACGATGAAAGAGGAGATACTGAGGAAAACATAGAAGATGAGAGAGGAGATACTGAAGAGACACAATGGAAAGAAGCTGAAAGAGGAGATACGATGGAAAGAAGATGGGAGAGGACATACTGAGCAGATACAATGTAAAGAGGAGATACTGAGGAAAAGATATGATAAGAGAGGAGATACTGTGGAAAGAAGATGAGAGAGGAGATACTGAGGAGATACTGTGGAAAGAAACTGAAAGGAGATATAATTAGAAGAAGATGAGAGAGGACATACTGAGCAGATACAATGGAAAGAGGCTGAAAGATACTGAGGAAAAAATAAGATAAAAAGGAGATACTGAGGAGATACTGTGGAAAGAAGATAAAAGAGGAGATACTGAGGAGATACTGTGGAAAAAAATGATGAGAGGAGATACTGTGGAAAGAAGATGAGAGAGGAGATACTGAGGAGATACTGTGGAAAAATATGATGAGAGGAGATACTGTGGAAAGAAGATGAGAGAGGAGATTCTGTGGAGATACTGTGGAAAGAAGATGAGAGAGGAGATACTGAGGAGATACTGTGGAAAGAAGCTGAAAGAGGAGATACAATTAGAAGAAGATGAGAGAGGACATACTGAGCAGATACAATGGAAAGAGGCTGAAAGATACTGAGGAAAAAAATAAGATAAGAGAGGAGATACTGAGGAGATACTGTGGAAAAATATGATGAGAGGGGATACTGAGGAGATACTGTGGAAAGAAGATGAGAGAGGAGATACTGAGGAGATACTGAGAAATAATATAAGAGAGGAGATACTGTGGATATACTGTGGAAAGAAGATGAAAGAGGAGATACTGAGGAGATACTATGGAAAGAAGCTGAAAGAGGAGATACAATTAGAAGAAGATGAGAGAGAACATACTGAGCAGATACAATGGAAAGAGGCTGAAAGATACTGAGGAAAAAATAAGATGAGAGGAGATACTGAGGAGATACTGTGGAAAGAAGATGAGAAAGAGGAGATACTGAGAAGATACTGTGGAAAAATATGATGAGAGGAGATACTGTGGAAAGAAGATGAGAGAGGAGATACTGAGGAGATACTGTGGAAAGAAGATGAGATAGGAGATACTGAGGAGATATACTGTGGAAAGAAGATGAGAGAGGATATACTGTGGACAGAAGATGAGAGAGGAGATACTGAGGAGATACAGTGGAAAGAAGGTGAGAGAGGAGATACTAAGGTGATACAATGGAAAGAAGATGAGAGAGGAGATACTGTGGAAAGAAGATGAGAGAGGAGATACTGAGGAGATACTGTGGAAAGAAGATGAGAGAGGAGATACTAAGGTGATACAATGGAAAGAAGATGAGAGAGGAAATACAATGGAGAGGAGATCATAGGAAAAGAGAAGGAAATAAAAAGATGAAAGAAGATACTAAACAAAGGTTAACAAAAAAAGGTAAAATAGATGATGAGACATGAGATAGGGAGAATATGAAATAGGAGACACTGTGGAAAGGAAAAGATGAAAGAGAAGATTCTGTGGAGAAGGAGATAGTAGAAGAGATACTGAGGAAATGAGAAGATATGGAGAAGAGACAGTTAGAGAGAATACTGAGGAAAGAAATACAAATAAAGGATAAAATGGGAGAGTAAATCTGAAGATGATAGAGTGGTTACTGAAGAAGGAAGAATATAACAGCAGATATATGGAGGAGAGTAGAAGATGAGAAAGGAGATTCTAAAGGAAATAGTAAGATGAGAGAGAAGATGCTGAGTAAAGGAGAACATGAGAAAGGAATTACTGAGAAAAGGAGAAGATGTGAGAGGAGATATGGTGGAGAGGAGAAGATAAAGGAGTTGATATCGAGTAGAGGAAAAGATGACAGAGGAAAAAATATGAGGAATAGATGAGAGTAAGAGTTGATACCAAGGAATGTAGATGATAAGAGATACTAAGGAAAGGGGAAGATACCAGGATATATCGTAGAGAGGAGAGAAAAAGATGAGAAAGGAGTTACTGAGAAAAAGGGGAGATAACAGAGGATATATAGGGAGGAGACATGAGAAGATGAGATAAGAGATACTGAGGAAAGGAGAAGATAACGGAGTATATATGGAGAAGAGAAGAAGATGATATTAAAGATACTAAGGAAAGGAGAAGATAACAGAGGATATATGGAGGAGAGAAGAAGATGAGATAAGAAGTACTAAGGAAAGGAGAAGATAACAGAGGATATATGGAGAAAACGAGAGAAGAAGATGAGATAAGAGATACAGTGGAAAGGAGAAGATAACGGTGGATATATGGATGAGAGAAGAACATAACAGAGGAGATACTGAGGAAAGGAGAAGATAACAGAGGATATATGGAGAAAAAGAGAAGATAACTGAGGATATACAGAGGAGAGGAGAAGATAACAGAGGATATATGGAACAGAGGAGAAGATGACAGAGGATATATATGGAGGAGAGGAGAAGATAACAGAAGATATGTAGAAGAGAGGAGAAGATGACAGAGGATATATATGGAGGAGAAGATGACAAAGTATATATATGAAGGAGAGGAGAAGATGACAGAGGATATTTAGAAGAGAGGAGAAGATGACAGAAGATATATATGTAGGAGAGGAGAAGATGACAGAGGATATATATGTAGGAGGAGTAGATGACAGAGGATATATGGAGAAGAAGAGAAGATAACAGAATATATGGAGGAGAAAAGAAAATAACAGTGGATATACTGAGGAAAGGAGATGATAACAGGGGATATATAGAGAACAAGAGAAGATAACAGAGGATATATGGAGAAGAAGAGAAGATAACAGAAGATATATGGAGGAGAGAAGAAGATAACAGAGGAAATAATGAGGAAAGGAGAAGATGACAGAGGAGATACTGAGGGAAGGAGAAGATAACAGAGAATATATGGAGGAGAGGAGAAGATGACAGGGAAGACACTGAGGAAAGGAGAAGATTAAAGAAGATATATAGAGAAGAAGAGAAGATAAAAGAGATATGGAGAAGAAGAAAAGATAACAGAGGATATATGGAGAAAAAGAGAAGATAACTGTGGATATACAGAGGAGAGGCGAAGATAACAGAGGATATATGGAAGAGAGGAGAAGATGACAGTGGATATATATGGAGGAGAGGAGAAGATAACAGAGGATATGTAGAAGAGAGGAGAAGATGACAGAGGATATATATGGAGGAGAGGAGAAGATAACAGAGGATATACTGAAGAGAGGAGTAGATAACAGGATATATATGTAGGAGAGGAGAAGACGACAGTGGATATATATGGAGGAGAGGAGAAGATAACAGAGGATATGTAGAAGAGAGGAGAAGATGACAAAGGATATATATGGAGGAGAGGAGAATATGACAAAGGATATTTAGAAGAGAGGAGAAGATAACAGAGAATATATATGTAGGAGAGGAGAAGATGACAGAGGATATATATGTAGGAGAGGAGTAGATGACAGAGGATATATGGAGAAGAAGAGAAGATAACAGAGAATATATGGAGGAGAGGAGAAGATAACAGAGGATATATACGATGGAAAGGAGAAGATGACAGAGGATATATATAGAGGAGAGGAGAAGATAACAGAGGATATATGGAAGAGAGGAGAAGATGACAGAGGATATATATGGAGGAGAGGAGAAGATGACAGAGGATATATATGGAGAAGATGAGAAGATAACAGAGGATATATGGAACAGAGGAGAAGATGACAGAGGATATATATCTAGGAGAGGAGAAGATGACAGAGGATATATGGAAGAGAGAATATGACACAGGATATATATGGAGGAGAGGGGAAGATGACATAGGATATATGGAAGAGAGGAGAAGATAACAGAGGATATATGGAGGAGAGGAGAAGATGACAGAGAATATATATGGAGGAGAGGAGAAGATAACATAGGATATATGGAAGATAGGAGAAGATAACAGATGATATATATGGTGGAGAGGAGAAGATGACAGAAGATATATATGGAGGAGAGGAGTAGATGAGTAATCATGATGCGGAAAGCACCCTGATAGTTACCCTGACAGCACTTAAGGATAACTGACGGTCCCTCTTTTGAATGGCTGAGCAGATGAAAGAGTGGGTGGGAGCAGGGTTAATGTATTTTATAATACTTGTTATAAGGATTTTCCAATGATTGTGGTGTTGGCTGTATCGTTATTGTCGCAGTAGCGAGCGGAAGCGTTGGTGCTTTTGTTACAGATGGCATGTTGTCCTGTGTGTGGACATACTTTGTCTGTGTGTTGTGTGTGTGATGTATTAGTCCATTCTTATACAATATTTCAGCACAGTCACTATAATTACAGGCTCTTCAGTGTGTCCCCATGACCTGTATATTGGGTGTGTGGGTTATAGTGTCTGGGATCCTCTATCCGGTGGAGTAAATTGGATGATATTGGTAGTGACATTTCTCCAGAACTAGATGATGGTAAATTCGGTGATAACCACATAACACACATATCGGCCTGTGACAGGGGCCCGGATTCAGACTCAGGATCGGAAGGGGACTTACAGAAGTCATTTGTGTAAGTCCCCTTGACATGTATCATGGGCGTCAGATGTTGCACGTCATAAGTTCTTAGGTGTTGTAAGTTCCACACGGAAGAAAGGAAATAAAAAAGGACTCCGTAAAAGGAGTCAGCACTTGAGATCCGCATTGCTAAACCCCGCCATACAGGTGCTAATGAAGCGCCTGGTGGGGAGAAGCAGTTCCCTGTGGACACAGACCTGTAATGAGGAGCGTGACAGGGGCGTGCTTAAATACAGAGCTCAGAATCTGGTTCCGGGTGATGCAGGAGGATTATATATAAGTATATGGTTGCTAATGTTTACAGAAGACCCCTGGGGATTGGTGTCAGTAGCTGTCAGTAATCATATGGACAATTAACATACTTTTCCATCTTCTGCATTATAATTAGTGGGCTGAGACTGTGCTTCAGTGTTTGACCCTGGCCTGGAATTCCTCATTAGGAAAGTAGTGTAGTACCATCATGACAGTGAGGATTTTCCCGGGCGTCCTCTGCTGTCCTGGTGCTGATTGCCCTTTCCACCTGGTGTAGGTGTAACACAACCTTCATCACCAAGCTGTTTCTCTCTATATGCTCTGGACCATCTACACCACAGGTCCTCCATCAGGGGTAACAGCTAGTGGAACTTGTCATGTTCTCAGATAAAATCAGTAATGACGGACTAATTGTGCTCTTTGTCAAGTGGAGGTATGTGTCTCTGGTCGGGTTATATAATGTGTGTGGCCAGAGGGCCTGGAAGGGGGCAGTCATAATATTTAGTATCTGGAAAGATCTGGGCTAACATTTAAACTCAAATATTGCCCCACTCCAGCAGTCCCACCTTTGTGAAAAGTGACAGGTGTGCTCTGGGCAGACTCTTCCTCAGAGCTCTGGATTTTACCACCTTCCTTTCAATCTGATAGAAGGACGAGGTCCAGGCCCTGAAGGCAGAGCTTTTGCAGTGAGGTTCGTGCTTGTGCTGCTGTTCATGTGGACGGTTCTTTTGGAAAACACTTTCCCATTTGGAATAAATTCTTGTGGCTTGGACTGCATTTGCGATTGGATTGGACTGTGATTATTTCTGGTGTGCGTATTACTGCATAGTGTACGGATAAAGACAGCCTCTTCATTATTTTTAAGGGTATACTGACTGTTCTAAAAAGCAGTGAGCCATAATATGTGCCACATATTTAATTTGTTGGATAGAAGCGCAGCCATTTTTCTTGTTACTGTTTAGTTTTATTTGGGAGTCTGACCACTCCCCAAATATGGCCGCTGCAGGCTATTCAAATGCAGGTAGTGTCTTAACAGAGACCTCCTGTGTACACATATATCAAATGGATAGGGACTCACCTACAGGAGGTGCCTTGACGCTGGGCAGGTGAGCCTAACCCAATATAGCTATATTGTGATCTTAACCCAATATAGCTATATTGTGAACTAAACCTCCTTTTTATTTATGTGCAGACACATAGTGTTATGTTATTTAAGTTTGGAGCACCGGACCTCTTTTGTTCCTTGTATTTACATTGTGGCCCCTTGGGTCCTTGGCTGCACCCCTATATTTATATATACACTTGCACATATTTAATTTGTTGGATAGAAGCGCAGCCATTTCTCTTGCATATGTGCCATCTGTGACTCATCAATGGGACTGAATCTATAGGTCTTGAAGTGCGCACTTAAGAGTGACGTGGACTCCCTTTCACACACATACACATCTGTGGCCCTACCATAAGTTATCTGCACAGATCTGCATTCTCTACATGGCCTAATGCCTATCCCTGCCCCCCGTCGTATGGAGCTCCTTGTGTTCAAAATTGTGTTCCTGTCATTCAACAAGCTCAGAGCCGGTCTGGAAACGCACCACGCTGGACCAGAGGCGCAGCGTCTAACCCCCAGCCAGGTATCACCAGAGCCCCTGATGGTGGGGGTGGACTTTGGACAAGCACCCAGACACTGAGATGGTGAGGGAAGATCCAAGGAGAGCAGGGGTAGTAGTTGCAGGTAGTGGAGACACTACTACTGAGGCTGGATACGATGACAGAACTGGAGTTGTGCTGGAACCAGAGGTACAGGAACACTGGAGCAGGACTCTGAGAGAACCTGGAACCAGACGATGTAACACAAGAAGGAACCAGGGAGCCAGAGCACATGAGCGAACTCAAGGACACAAATCAGCAGACTAAGGATAGCTGTTGCTCTGACAGAGCAGTGAGGTCAGTGAGGGACTTGGAGCAGGTGATGAGGCAGTCCAGCAAGGTAATGAGTGTACCTGAGAGACAATGCTGCAACAGGGAGTGAACCAGGAAGTGCAAAGGCAAAAGGAGTCATGTGACAGGCTGAATGTAAACAAACATAAAGTGCAGAAATCAAGAAACTGACCGAATCGTGCCCAGAAGGATACCATCTGGCGAGGACATGCGCAGGGCTAGCGTTAAGGTTGACTTGCGCATGTTACTTTTTCTGGATATGGAGGCAGTTACTGAGGTGAATCCATGCTCCGGGGAAACAATGGAGACAGTTTCTTTCAGTAATAATACAATATCAGGCGAGCCCATGACGTCATACACAATCTTACAGCGAATGTGGCGCAGTCCATACTATACATCACGCTCATGCTCCTAACCAATATATATATATATATATGAAGGTTCTGCAGAAGAGTTTGAATCTTATTTATCTAATAAGTGATTTATTTTGTACATTTTATTTAGATTATATCCTCTCTATGGAGAAGTGAAACAGGTGAAGATAATACCCTGATAACCATGTATTGTGATACCCATTGTCATATTGTGATACCCTGATAACCATGCATATCGTGCAGCACACAGACCCTGCTGTGTGCTGGTGGTGCAGGGATTGTTGCCAGCAGAGGTTCCTGGGACGTGGAGTGGATTGCATCTTGTATTCACAGACAAGCTCTTCCAGCAATACACTGAGGCGTTATAGGGTGTGCCGGACAATACCACCCACCACTGACACATTATTTAGTGTCTTCTGTGAGACTGGGCGGCCGGCTTTGTGCCCAGCATTACTGAAGTACCGTAAGGCCCCTCTCACCAGGCACAGTGTTAGTGCGCTTGTTTGGACTTAGATCTGAAGCCCAAGACTTTTTTTAGATGACCCATTTGACCTCCCCGATGTAATGTAAGATCCTGCCTGGCTGCATGACTGGCATATTTAGCAGATATTTTTTTATTATTATTATTGAATTAAAAGTGTCCCTTTAATGTCCCAATACAATAGTTTTT
Organism: Limnodynastes dumerilii; assembly: GCA_011038615.1. Taxonomy (NCBI): domain Eukaryota; kingdom Metazoa; phylum Chordata; class Amphibia; order Anura; family Limnodynastidae; genus Limnodynastes; species Limnodynastes dumerilii. The sequence goes on from WWET01008610.1 coordinate 20,075, forward strand.
AATGTGCAAGACCGAACCAAGCCCATAATAATATAAAGGAGTGACATTTGCAATAATATAAAATGGATTGCCTCAATACTCCTCAGAACACGATTTTTAACTCAGCCAAAACGTACACCTCTCGGAGAGCTATGTGTATCGTGCAGATTGCTTCAATACCCCTCGGAACACCATCTGCAACTCAGCCAAGACGTAAAGCCTCTCTGAGAGCTGTGCGTATCATCCAGATTGCTTCAATACCCCTCAGAAAACCATCTACAACTCAGCCAAAACTTAAAACATCTCGGAGAGCTGTGCGTATCATCCAGAATGCTTCAATATCCCTCAGAACACCATCTGCAACTCAGCCAAGACGTAAAGCCTCTCTGAGAGCTGTGCGTATCATCCAGATTGCTTAAGTACTCCTCAGAACACGATCTGCAACTCAGCCAAGATGTAAAACCTCTCGGGGAGCTATACGTATCGTCCAGATTGCTTCAATACCCCTCAGAACACAATCTTCAACTCAGCCAAGACGTAAAACCTCCGGAGAGCTGTGTGTATCATCCAGATTGCTTCAATAACCCTCAGAACACCATCTGCAACTCAGCCAAGACGTAAAACATCTCGGAGAGCTGTGTGTATCATCCAGATTGATTCAATTCCCTTAGAACACGATCTTCAACTCAGCCAAGACATATAACCTCTCAGAGAACTGTGCTTATCAACCAGATTGCTTCAATACTTCTCAGAACACCATCTGCAACTCAGCCAAGACGTAAAACCTCTCAGAAAGCTGTGTGTATCATCCAGATTGCTTCAATACCCCTCAGAACAAAATCTTCAACTCAGCCAAGCTGTAAAACCTCTCGGAGAGCTGTGCGTATTATCCAGAGTGCTTCAGTACTCCTCAGAACACCATCTGCAACTCAGCCAAGGCGTAAAACCTTTTGGAGAGCTGTGTATCATCCAGATTGCTTCAATACCAGTTACCACTCAGAACACGATCTTCTACTCAGCCAAGATGTAAATCCTCTTGGAGAGCTTTGCGTCTCATCCAGATTGCTTCAATACCAGTTACCACTCAGAACACGATCTTCTACTCAGCCAAGACGTAAAACCTCTTGGAGAGCTGTGCGTATCATCCAGATTGCTTCAATACCCCTCAGAACACCATCTGCAACTCAGCCAAGACGTAAAACATCTCTGAGTGCTGTGCGTATCATCCAGATTGCTTCAATACCCCTCAGAACACCATATGCAACTTAACCGAGATGTAAAACCTCTTGGAGAGCTGTGTGTATCATCCAGATTGCTTCAATACTCCTCAGAACACCATCTGCAACTCAGCCAAGACGTAAAACCTCTCGGAGAGCTGTGCGTATCATCCAGATTGCTTCAATACCCCTAAGAACAAAATCATCAACTCAGCCAAGACATAAAACCTCTCAGAGAGCTGTGCGTATCATCCAGATTGCTTCAATACCCCTCAGAACACCATCTGCAACTCAGCTCAGACATAAAACCTCTCGGCAAGCTGTGCATATCATGCAGATTGCATCAATACCCCTCAGAACACGATCTGCAACTCAGGCAAGATGTAAAACTGCTCGGATAGCTGTGCGTATCATCCAGATTGCTTCAATACCCCTTAGAACACCATATGCAACTTAACCGAGATGTAAAACCTCTCGGAGAGCTGTGCGTATTATCCAGATTGCTTCAATGCTCCTCAGAACACCATCTGCAACTCAGCTAAGACAAAAAACCTCTCAGAGAGCTGTGCGTATCATCCAGATTGCTTCAATACTCCTCAGAACACCATCTGCAACTCACAACAATGTTACATTTTACCTGGGTGCACCGAGGGAAGATCACGGAGAGAGGCGGAGCCAAGCGGTGAGTGGAGAACCAGTGAAGAGACGGTTTGCAACAGGAGCACCGGACTGCAAGATCTTCCGAACGAAACTGCTTAATGATCAAGAGGTGACGATTGTAAGTAGGATACCTATCGGTGTTCAAGTGAATATACTACACTATTTGAAAGGAAGAGGAGAAAGAAGGGATTGGAACTCTCTTTCTGATAGATTTGGACACATTGAAGTTTAGAACAAAGTTGTCTCTCCCTGAACACTTTTGTACTAAGAAACGTTAAATGTAACATTGTCGTATGTTGCACCCACATTGATATTTTGTATATCCTCAGCGCAGTTTTGAGAATTGGTGCAGTTGCTTATTGTATGGCATTGATGATGAAGGGAATTAGTTGGAGGGCATTAATGATTATGATCATGAGTGGATGGCATTGATGATTATGATTATGAGTGGATGGCATTGATGATTATGATCATGAGTGGATGGCATTGTTGATTATGATCATGAGTGGATGGCATTGATGATTATGATCATGAGTGGATGGCATTGTTGATTATGATCATGAGTGGATGGCATTGATGATTATGATCATGAGTGGATGGCATTGTTGATTATGATCATGAGTGGATGGCATTGATGATTATGATCATGAGTGGATGGCATTGTTGATTATGATCATGAGTGGATGGCATTGATGATTATGATCATGAGTGGATGGCATTGTTGATTATGATCATGAGTGGATGGCATTGATGATTATGATCATGAGTGGATGGCATTGTTGATTATGATCATGAGTGGATGGCATTGATGATTATGATCATGAGTGGATGGCATTGTTGATTATGATCATGAGTGGATGGCATTGATGATTATGATCATGAGTGGATGGCATTGTTGATTATGATCATGAGTGGATGGCATTGATGATTATGATCATGAGTGGATGGCATTGTTGATTATGATCATGAGTGGATGGCATTGATGATTATGATCATGAGTGGATGGCATTGTTGATTATGATCATGAGTGGATGGCATTGATGATTATGATCATGAGTGGATGGCATTGTTGATTATGATCATGAGTGGATGGCATTGATGATTATGATCATGAGTGGATGGCATTGTTGATTATGATCATGAGTGGATGGCATTGATGATTATGATCATGAGTGGATGGCATTGTTGATTATGATCATGAGTGGATGGCATTGATGATTATGATCATGAGTGGATGGCATTGTTGATTATGATCATGAGTGGATGGCATTGATGATTATGATCATGAGTGGATGGCATTGTTGATTATGATCATGAGTGGATGGCATTGATGATTATGATCATGAGTGGATGGCATTGTTGATTATGATCATGAGTGGATGGCATTGATGATTATGATCATGAGTGGATGGCATTGTTGATTATGATCATGAGTGGATGGCATTGATGATTATGATCATGAGTGGATGGCATTGTTGATTATGATCATGAGTGGATGGCATTGATGATTATGATCATGAGTGGATGGCATTGTTGATTATGATCATGAGTGGATGGCATTGATGATTATGATCATGAGTGGATGGCATTGTTGATTATGATCATGAGTGGATGGCATTGATGATTATGATCATGAGTGGATGGCATTGTTGATTATGATCATGAGTGGATGGCATTGATGATTATGATCATGAGTGGATGGCATTGTTGATTATGATCATGAGTGGATGGCATTGATGATTATGATCATGAGTGGATGGCATTGTTGATTATGATCATGAGTGGATGGCATTGATGATTATGATCATGAGTGGATGGCATTGTTGATTATGATCATGAGTGGATGGCATTGATGATTATGATCATGAGTGGATGGCATTGTTGATTATGATCATGAGTGGATGGCATTGATGATTATGATCATGAGTGGATGGCATTGTTGATTATGATCATGAGTGGATGGCATTGATGATTATGATCATGAGTGGATGGCATTGTTGATTATGATCATGAGTGGATGGCATTGATGATTATGATCATGAGTGGATGGCATTGTTGATTATGATCATGAGTGGATGGCATTGATGATTATGATCATGAGTGGATGGCATTGTTGATTATGATCATGAGTGGATGGCATTGATGATTATGATCATGAGTGGATGGCATTGTTGATTATGATCATGAGTGGATGGCATTGATGATTATGATCATGAGTGGATGGCATTGTTGATTATGATCATGAGTGGATGGCATTGATGATTATGATCATGAGTGGATGGCATTGTTGATTATGATCATGAGTGGATGGCATTGATGATTATGATCATGAGTGGATGGCATTGTTGATTATGATCATGAGTGGATGGCATTGATGATTATGATCATGAGTGGATGGCATTGTTGATTATGATCATGAGTGGATGGCATTGATGATTATGATCATGAGTGGATGGCATTGTTGATTATGATCATGAGTGGATGGCATTGATGATTATGATCATGAGTGGATGGCATTGTTGATTATGATCATGAGTGGATGGCATTGATGATTATGATCATGAGTGGATGGCATTGTTGATTATGATCATGAGTGGATGGCATTGATGATTATGATCATGAGTGGATGGCATTGTTGATTATGATCATGAGTGGATGGCATTGATGATTATGATCATGAGTGGATGGCATTGTTGATTATGATCATGAGTGGATGGCATTGATGATTATGATCATGAGTGGATGGCATTGTTGATTATGATCATGAGTGGATGGCATTGATGATTATGATCATGAGTGGATGGCATTGTTGATTATGATCATGAGTGGATGGCATTGATGATTATGATCATGAGTGGATGGCATTGTTGATTATGATCATGAGTGGATGGCATTGATGATTATGATCATGAGTGGATGGCATTGTTGATTATGATCATGAGTGGATGGCATTGATGATTATGATCATGAGTGGATGGCATTGTTGATTATGATCATGAGTGGATGGCATTGATGATTATGATCATGAGTGGATGGCATTGTTGATTATGATCATGAGTGGATGGCATTGATGATTATGATCATGAGTGGATGGCATTGTTGATTATGATCATGAGTGGATGGCATTGATGATTATGATCATGAGTGGATGGCATTGTTGATTATGATCATGAGTGGATGGCATTGATGATTATGATCATGAGTGGATGGCATTGTTGATTATGATCATGAGTGGATGGCATTGATGATTATGATCATGAGTGGATGGCATTGTTGATTATGATCATGAGTGGATGGCATTGATGATTATGATCATGAGTGGATGGCATTGTTGATTATGATCATGAGTGGATGGCATTGATGATTATGATCATGAGTGGATGGCATTGTTGATTATGATCATGAGTGGATGGCATTGATGATTATGATCATGAGTGGATGGCATTGTTGATTATGATCATGAGTGGATGGCATTGATGATTATGATCATGAGTGGATGGCATTGTTGATTATGATCATGAGTGGATGGCATTGATGATTATGATCATGAGTGGATGGCATTGTTGATTATGATCATGAGTGGATGGCATTGATGATTATGATCATGAGTGGATGGCATTGTTGATTATGATCATGAGTGGATGGCATTGATGATTATGATCATGAGTGGATGGCATTGTTGATTATGATCATGAGTGGATGGCATTGATGATTATGATCATGAGTGGATGGCATTGTTGATTATGATCATGAGTGGATGGCATTGATGATTATGATCATGAGTGGATGGCATTGTTGATTATGATCATGAGTGGATGGCATTGATGATTATGATCATGAGTGGATGGCATTGTTGATTATGATCATGAGTGGATGGCATTGATGATTATGATCATGAGTGGATGGCATTGTTGATTATGATCATGAGTGGATGGCATTGATGATTATGATCATGAGTGGATGGCATTGTTGATTATGATCATGAGTGGATGGCATTGATGATTATGATCATGAGTGGATGGCATTGTTGATTATGATCATGAGTGGATGGCATTGATGATTATGATCATGAGTGGATGGCATTGTTGATTATGATCATGAGTGGATGGCATTGATGATTATGATCATGAGTGGATGGCATTGTTGATTATGATCATGAGTGGATGGCATTGATGATTATGATCATGAGTGGATGGCATTGTTGATTATGATCATGAGTGGATGGCATTGATGATTATGATCATGAGTGGATGGCATTGTTGATTATGATCATGAGTGGATGGCATTGATGATTATGATCATGAGTGGATGGCATTGTTGATTATGATCATGAGTGGATGGCATTGATGATTATGATCATGAGTGGATGGCATTGTTGATTATGATCATGAGTGGATGGCATTGATGATTATGATCATGAGTGGATGGCATTGTTGATTATGATCATGAGTGGATGGCATTGATGATTATGATCATGAGTGGATGGCATTGTTGATTATGATCATGAGTGGATGGCATTGATGATTATGATCATGAGTGGATGGCATTGTTGATTATGATCATGAGTGGATGGCATTGATGATTATGATCATGAGTGGATGGCATTGTTGATTATGATCATGAGTGGATGGCATTGATGATTATGATCATGAGTGGATGGCATTGTTGATTATGATCATGAGTGGATGGCATTGATGATTATGATCATGAGTGGATGGCATTGTTGATTATGATCATGAGTGGATGGCATTGATGATTATGATCATGAGTGGATGGCATTGTTGATTATGATCATGAGTGGATGGCATTGATGATTATGATCATGAGTGGATGGCATTGTTGATTATGATCATGAGTGGATGGCATTGATGATTATGATCATGAGTGGATGGCATTGTTGATTATGATCATGAGTGGATGGCATTGATGATTATGATCATGAGTGGATGGCATTGTTGATTATGATCATGAGTGGATGGCATTGATGATTATGATCATGAGTGGATGGCATTGTTGATTATGATCATGAGTGGATGGCATTGATGATTATGATCATGAGTGGATGGCATTGTTGATTATGATCATGAGTGGATGGCATTGATGATTATGATCATGAGTGGATGGCATTGTTGATTATGATCATGAGTGGATGGCATTGATGATTATGATCATGAGTGGATGGCATTGTTGATTATGATCATGAGTGGATGGCATTGATGATTATGATCATGAGTGGATGGCATTGTTGATTATGATCATGAGTGGATGGCATTGATGATTATGATCATGAGTGGATGGCATTGTTGATTATGATCATGAGTGGATGGCATTGATGATTATGATCATGAGTGGATGGCATTGTTGATTATGATCATGAGTGGATGGCATTGATGATTATGATCATGAGTGGATGGCATTGTTGATTATGATCATGAGTGGATGGCATTGATGATTATGATCATGAGTGGATGGCATTGTTGATTATGATCATGAGTGGATGGCATTGATGATTATGATCATGAGTGGATGGCATTGTTGATTATGATCATGAGTGGATGGCATTGATGATTATGATCATGAGTGGATGGCATTGTTGATTATGATCATGAGTGGATGGCATTGATGATTATGATCATGAGTGGATGGCATTGTTGATTATGATCATGAGTGGATGGCATTGATGATTATGATCATGAGTGGATGGCATTGTTGATTATGATCATGAGTGGATGGCATTGATGATTATGATCATGAGTGGATGGCATTGTTGATTATGATCATGAGTGGATGGCATTGATGATTATGATCATGAGTGGATGGCATTGTTGATTATGATCATGAGTGGATGGCATTGATGATTATGATCATGAGTGGATGGCATTGTTGATTATGATCATGAGTGGATGGCATTGATGATTATGATCATGAGTGGATGGCATTGTTGATTATGATCATGAGTGGATGGCATTGATGATTATGATCATGAGTGGATGGCATTGTTGATTATGATCATGAGTGGATGGCATTGATGATTATGATCATGAGTGGATGGCATTGTTGATTATGATCATGAGTGGATGGCATTGATGATTATGATCATGAGTGGATGGCATTGTTGATTATGATCATGAGTGGATGGCATTGATGATTATGATCATGAGTGGATGGCATTGTTGATTATGATCATGAGTGGATGGCATTGATGATTATGATCATGAGTGGATGGCATTGTTGATTATGATCATGAGTGGATGGCATTGATGATTATGATCATGAGTGGATGGCATTGTTGATTATGATCATGAGTGGATGGCATTGATGATTATGATCATGAGTGGATGGCATTGTTGATTATGATCATGAGTGGATGGCATTGATGATTATGATCATGAGTGGATGGCATTGTTGATTATGATCATGAGTGGATGGCATTGATGATTATGATCATGAGTGGATGGCATTGTTGATTATGATCATGAGTGGATGGCATTGATGATTATGATCATGAGTGGATGGCATTGTTGATTATGATCATGAGTGGATGGCATTGATGATTATGATCATGAGTGGATGGCATTGTTGATTATGATCATGAGTGGATGGCATTGATGATTATGATCATGAGTGGATGGCATTGTTGATTATGATCATGAGTGGATGGCATTGATGATTATGATCATGAGTGGATGGCATTGTTGATTATGATCATGAGTGGATGGCATTGATGATTATGATCATGAGTGGATGGCATTGTTGATTATGATCATGAGTGGATGGCATTGATGATTATGATCATGAGTGGATGGCATTGTTGATTATGATCATGAGTGGATGGCATTGATGATTATGATCATGAGTGGATGGCATTGTTGATTATGATCATGAGTGGATGGCATTGATGATTATGATCATGAGTGGATGGCATTGTTGATTATGATCATGAGTGGATGGCATTGATGATTATGATCATGAGTGGATGGCATTGTTGATTATGATCATGAGTGGATGGCATTGATGATTATGATCATGAGTGGATGGCATTGTTGATTATGATCATGAGTGGATGGCATTGATGATTATGATCATGAGTGGATGGCATTGTTGATTATGATCATGAGTGGATGGCATTGATGATTATGATCATGAGTGGATGGCATTGTTGATTATGATCATGAGTGGATGGCATTGATGATTATGATCATGAGTGGATGGCATTGTTGATTATGATCATGAGTGGATGGCATTGATGATTATGATCATGAGTGGATGGCATTGTTGATTATGATCATGAGTGGATGGCATTGATGATTATGATCATGAGTGGATGGCATTGTTGATTATGATCATGAGTGGATGGCATTGATGATTATGATCATGAGTGGATGGCATTGTTGATTATGATCATGAGTGGATGGCATTGATGATTATGATCATGAGTGGATGGCATTGTTGATTATGATCATGAGTGGATGGCATTGATGATTATGATCATGAGTGGATGGCATTGTTGATTATGATCATGAGTGGATGGCATTGATGATTATGATCATGAGTGGATGGCATTGTTGATTATGATCATGAGTGGATGGCATTGATGATTATGATCATGAGTGGATGGCATTGTTGATTATGATCATGAACGCCCGCCGTCCTAGCGACGGCGGGCGTTCTTCTGGATCAGGCCCAGTGAGTGTGGAGAAACTCTTGCTCAGAGTTCTGGCTTTATGACCCTCCTAATATACTGATACTTTTAGGATAGGGCCATAAACTGACCAGAGCCCTAACTGTTCTGCTCCACTACCTTCAAGGTATTTTCATGAATCACCAGATCCTGGCCAAACAAAGGTCACTCTATAGTTTAATATTAATTGATACCCCTGATATTCGCTTGTATCCTGACAGGTTCCCAGGGGAAGAATAGAGGGATTAGAGGGATCTCAGTGTAAACATGGTTGGGAACCACTAAACTAGGGGGGTGTTCACCCAATCTCACATGTGTCTAATCACATAGGGCCAGATCCTAAGCTAAGTACGCTAACCGCTGACGTCATTTCACCCATTAGTATTTATGGTGCGTAACTCTGAGCATACGTACCATCAGCATAAATACGCAGGAAAAGGTGGGTCATCCATGCGACACCCATAGTCATGCTTTGTAGGCGTGTAAATTGGACAATATGGGCTGGCTTTGCCCGTCACGTATGTAAGTCCATTACGTACGTCCGATCTTTCGCTAGGAAAAGTTAAGGTAGGGTTTGGGCAGCGTAAAAAGGCCAAGGCATGTACGAGCGAGGGGAGCATAGCAATGACGCTGGCGTAAATACGTCACGCGATTAAACATAACAAGCCCGTAGGTCTGAATCTAGCACACAATCACAAGCAATAAGCACCACCTGTGGATCTTCTAACACGTGTCAGTCAGCAATGAGCACATGTAATCCAGCAGGGAGACCTGGCTCTGTAGTAGAAGGAGGGTGGGGTCTCCGATGGTGGTGAAGGGCATCATTCCTTCCAAGACACCATCTGTCTGTAACCTCCATGAAGCAGAGACGAGATGACCTCCAAACACTTGATGGATTGGTGCCAGATGTTGGGCAAAAATCCAAATCTAAGACAGCAGCCGGACCTTGCCCAAGGACACTGGATGTCACACCCGGTCCATCACCTGCTTGCCTTGTTAAACCATCAATGGGTCAGTCCTGGATTCTGAGCGGACTTATTCCGGGACCATGGAATCACAGGTCCGAGGCGCAGATAACCAATGATGTGAGATTGAGTATTGGACTGAAGAATGAGGGTGAAGATGATCATGTAGAGGTTCCAGGGTGGGAAAGTGAGTGTAGTATGTGATCCCCGCCCTGCACACACCTGAATGACCAACCTCAATCACCTTAATAAACATCTCAGACCATCCCTAACTGCCTGTGACCAACACTGCTGACCTCCTCTATCAACAGCTGAACAACACTGACCATACCTCATCACCTCTACCCAGCACTTTACCAAGCTAACGAGTGCTAATGACACCTGACCACGTGTAACCACTTCTGACACCCCTCAATTACCACTGAATACCCCTGACCATCACAGATCACAACTGACCCTCCCTGACCCCCTGAACACTCCTGTGCTCCCCATCTTACACCGAACACCTCTAACCAGTCCTCATTAGCCCTAATCTCCTATAACCTCTCCTATCTAACACTGAACACTTCTAACCAGTCCCCACTACCCCTAATCTGCTATAACCACTCCTAACTACCACTGAATACCTCTAACCAGTCCAGATTACCCCTAATCTCCTATAACCCCTCCTAACTACCACTGAATACCTCTATCCAGTCCTCACTACCCCTCATCTCCTATAACCTCTCCTAACTACCACTGAACATCTCTAACCAGTCCCCACTACCCCTCATCTCCTCTGACCCCCCCTAACTACCACTGAACACCTCTAACCAGTCCCCACCACCCCTCATCTCCTCTGACCACCCCTAACTACCACTGACCACCTCTAACGAGTCCCCACTATCCCTAATCTCCTATAATCTCTCCTAACTACCACTGACCAGCTCTATCCAGTCCCCACTACCCCTCATCTCCTCTGACCACCCCTAACTACCACTGACCACCTCTAACCAGTCCCCACTATCCCTAATCTCCTATAATCTCTCCTAACTACCACTGACCACCTCTATACAGTCCCCACTAGCCCTCATCTCCTCTGACCACCCCTAACTACCACTGACCACCTCTAACCAGTCCCCACTATCCCTAATCTCCTATAATCTCTCCTAACTACCATTGACCACCTCTAACCAGTCCCCACTATCCCTAATCTCCTATAATCTCTCCTAACTACCACTGAACACCTCTAACCAATCCCCACTACCCCTCATCTCTTCTAACCAACGCTGACTGCCACTGAACACCTCTAACCAGTCACCACTACCCCTCATCTCTTCTGACCTAACTACTAACTACTACTGAACACCTCTATACTGCCCCCACCACCCCTCATCTCCTCTGACCACCCCTAACTACCACTAAACACCTCTATCCAGCGCCCACCAACCCTCATCTCCTCTGACCACCCCTTACTACCACTGAACACCTCTATTCAGCCCCCACCACCCCTCATCTTTTCTGTCCACCTTTAACTACCACTGAACACTTCTATTCAGCCCCCACCACCCCTCATCTCCTCTGACCACCCCTAGCTACCACAGAACACCTCTATCCAGTCCCCACCAACCCTCATCTTTTCTGTCCACCTTTAACTACCACTGAACACCTCTATCCAGTCCCCCCCCCCCCTCATCTCCTCTGTCCACCTTTAACTACCACTGAACATCTCTTCAGCCCCCACCACCCCTCATCTCCTCTGACAACCCCTAAATACCACTGACCACCTCTATCCAGCCCCCACCACCCCTCATCTCCTCTGTCCACCCCTAACTACCACTGAACACCTCTATCCAGCCCCCACCACCCCTCATCTCATCTGATCACCCCTAACTACCACTGACCACCTCTATCCAGTTCCCACCACTCCTCATCTCCTCTGACCACCCCTAACTACCACTGACCACCTCTAACCAGTCCCCACTATCCCTAATCTCCTATAATCTCTCCTAACTACCACTGACCAGCTCTATCCAGTCCCCACTACCCCTCATCTCCTCTGACCACCCCTAACTACCACTGACCACCTCTAACCAGTCCCCACTATCCCTAATCTCCTGTAATCTCTCCTAACTACCACTGACCACCTCTAACCAGTCCCCACTATCCCTAATCTCCTATAATCTCTCCTAACTACCACTGACCAGCTCTATCCAGTCCCCACTACCCCTCATCTCCTCTGACCACCCCTAACTACCACTGACCACCTCTAACCAGTCCCCACTATCCCTAATCTCCTATAATCTCTCCTAACTACCACTGACCACCTCTAACCAATCGCCACTACCCCTCATCTCTTCTAACCAACGCTAACTTCCACTGAACACCTCTAACCAGTCCCCACTACCCCTCATCTCCTATAACCCCTCCTAACTACCACTGAACACCTCTAACCAGTCCTCACTACCCCTCATCTCTTCTAACCACCCCTAACTACCAATGACACCTCTAACCAATCCTCACTACCCCTCATCTCTTCTGACCTAACTACTAACTACTACTGAACCCCTCATCTTCTCTGACCACCCCTAATTACCACTGAACACCTCTATTCAGCTCCCACCATCCCTCATCTCCTCTGACCACCCCTAACTACCACTGAACACCTCTATGCAGCCCCCACTATCCCTCATCTTCTCTGCCCACCTTTAACTACCACTGAACACCTCTTCAGCCCCCACCACCCCTCATCTCTTCTGACCACCCCTAACTACCACTGAACACCTCTATGCAGCCCCCACCACCCCTCATCTTCTCTGTCCACCTTTAACTACCACTGAACACCTCTTCAGCCCCCACCACCCCTCATCTCTTCTGACCACCCCTAACTACCACTGAACACCTCTATCCAGCCCCCACCACCCCTCATCTCCTCTGTCCACCCCTAACTACCACTGAACACCTCTATCCAGCCCCCACCACCCCTCATCTTCTCTGACCACCACCCCTAGTTACCACTGACCACCTCTATCCAGCCCCCACCACCCCTCATCTTCTCTGACTGACCTTTAACAAACCTCACCTGCTCTGACCACTGCTTTGGTCATGGGTCGTACTACTTTCTATGTTTTCCTTCATTCTGGACATACACAGTGCGGACAGATCAAATGTGGCAGCAAGTTCCTGCTCCCAGCAAGGAGCATGAAGTATTTCAGCACGTCCTTTACTTGCAGGCTCCTGGGGAGTCAGGAATAGAAAGTACAACAGGGCTGCACCTCCACATTCTGTGTACTCCTAAACACTGATGATATCAGTCAATCACTGGGCTCTCCTGGTACATAAGGGGGTTGCTGCCATGGAGTAGGTGGTGTGGACCCCGTTGGAGGTGGATTGGGGTCACATGCAGATGGGGGCAGGGTGGATGAAGGTTCTGTAGTCCTGAACATGAATTCTTGTGCCTTGGACATAACACGGCGGTGTGTGAGCCAGTAACATTAGCCTCCAGTTATTCTAATTATATAAACACAGCATCCTATTACCTGCTAATAAACCAGAGAGAATGAGAAGAGACTTCCCAGATACCCCCTGGCCGCTATATATAGCTCTGACCAGGGATTAGAATTACACTGATTCTCCGTCCTTCCCTGTGCCGGTGACAGCAGCAGATTATCAGCCCCAATGCGTCCTCTGCAGATAACACTCAGCGCATTCTATGTCCTGGGTCATCTACTGCCACTCTCCCCCCTCTTCCCCTGCCCTTTCCTACCCCTGTGTCTACCTCCAATCTCTCCTCCCTCTACCCCTGTGTCCACCCCCCATCTCTCCTCTCTCTACCCCTGTGTCTACTTCCCATCTCTCCTCTCTCTACCCCTGTACTTTTCTACCCCTGTGTCTACCTCCCATCTCTCCTCTCTCTACCCCTGTGTCTCCCCCCCATCTCTCCTCTCTATACCCCTGTGTCTACCCCCCACCTCTCCTCTCTCTACCCCTGTCCTTTCCTACCCCTGTGTCTACTTCCCATCTCTCCTCTCTCTACCCCTGTACTTTTCTACCCCTGTGTCTACCTCCCATCTCTCCTCTCTCTACCCCTGTGTCTACCCCCCATCTCTCCTCTCTATACCCCTGTGTCTACCCCCCACCTCTCCTCTCTCTACCCCTGTCCTTTCCTACCCCTGTGTCTACTTCCCATCTCTCCTCTCTCTACCCCTGTACTTTTCTACCCCTGTGTCTACCTCCCATCTCTCCTCTCTCTACCCCTGTGTCTACCCCCCATCTCTCCTCTCTATACCCCTGTGTCTACCCCCCACCTCTCCTCTCTCTACCCCTGTCCTTTCCTACCCCTGTGTCTACTTCCCATCTCTCCTCTCTCTACCCCTGTACTTTTCTACCCCTGTGTCTACCTCCCATCTCTCCTCTCTCTACCCCTGTGTCTACCCCCCATCTCTCCTCTCTATACCCCTGTGTCTACCCCCCACCTCTCCTCTCTCTACCCCTGTCCTTTCCTACCCCTGTGTCTACTTCCCATCTCTCCTCTCTCTACCCCTGTACTTTTCTACCCCTGTGTCTACCTCCCATCTCTCCTCTCTCTACCCCTGTCCTTTCCTACCCCTGTGTCTACCCCCCACCTCTCCTCTCTCTACCCCTGTCCTTTCCTACCCCTGTGTCTACTTCCCATCTCTCCTCTCTCTACCCCTGTGTCTACCTCCCATCTCTCCTCTCTCTACCCCTGTGTCTACTTCCCATCTCTCCTCTCTCTACCCCTGTACTTTTCTACCCCTGTGTCTACCTCCCATCTTTCCTCTCTCTGGGCAGGATTCAGAGCACCGGCCGCAATGCAATTGAATGTGCGGGGCTTGATGATGTCATCAAGCCCCGTCCATCCCCTGAAACGCTGGAGATCACAGGACTTTACAGGAGTGATTGACAGGAGTGATTGACAGGGGGTGTGGCTTAATGACATGATTTGCATAAATTGCGTCATTAAAACCCGCCCCTTGCAGAAATCCGTGGCTTCCCTCTGGGTCCTCCCGGAGCGAAGCTCTAAAAGGTCGGCAACCCTGATATATCTCTTTTTCTATCTCTCTCTCTCTAATAAGGGTGATTATACTCTGTTATGTATAGTGATAATGGTGATTATATACTGTTGTGTATAGTGATAATGGTGATTATACGCTGTTATGTATAGTGATGGTGGGGATTATACACTGATGTGTATTGTGATAATGGTGATAATACACTGTTATGTATAGTGATAATGGTGATTATACGCTGTTATGTATATTAATAATGGTGATTACACGCTGTTATGTATAGTGATGATGGTAATTATACACTGTTATGTATAGTAATGATGGTAATTATACACTGTTATGTATAGTGATAATGATTATACGCTGTTATGTATAGTGATAATGGTGAATACACGCTGTTATGTATAGTGATAATGGTGATT
>WWET01008611.1:12974-23757 GCA_011038615.1 Limnodynastes dumerilii
GGAGGCACATGATGGGAGTACTGGGGGAGACTGGAGGCACATGATGGGAGTACTGGGGGAGGTACTGGAGGCACATGATGGAAGTACTGGGAGTAAATGGGAAATGGGGGGCAGGGGGGACAGTCCCTTACTTTGCCAGGGGTGCTAGACCCATAGATACACCCCTGCTGATTACAGACATATGCTCAGGGATATTGCATAAATCAGGGACATTGCGTGGTAAATTTTGAGGGCTATCTCCCTATGCCCTGAAACCATCCTAATTGGATCGATCCAGTGCCAGTAATTTAGTTGAGGAACACTGAAAAATGTAATTATGAATTAGTGTGTTTTTGGACTGTTTTTCAACTTTCAAACAAATTGGTCAATTGCATATACTACTCAATATTCAGGCCTAATTATTGGAAATTGTGTAGCCAACTTAAGATGTACAAAGGTGACGGGCCAATTCATATAAGAAGCAAGAGATTTGTCAGTGTACAGTTGCAAAGAAAGATGACTAATATAACTTTACAGTTGAAACAAGAAATAGCAGGATCTTCTCTGAGGAAGGTTTCAAAACGCAGAAGGAAATTAGCATAATTTTATTTTTATTTTCTATTTAGTTTCACAAAATATTTTTACCTTTTAGTCACAACCATAAATATGATACATACTTTTCTCAACATTATAAATATGATACATATTGTTATTTATTTATTATTCATATGAATTACATAGATATAATTTAATAATAAAGGACCGGATTCAGACCCCCCGCGCACATGCGGGGTCTGTAATTACGCGAGACAGAGGGGAGTGCACGCCCCCTGTCACTCCCCTCTGTCATGCGGGCTTTATGGCAGCTGCCATAAGCCTGCCTTAAATGGGACGTGCGGATCAGTGGTCCGTACGACCGCTGAGCCGCTGCAATGTGAGAGCCCCCTCCCACACTGTACAATTTAAATGCTTCCCCCCACCCGCTTTAGCGGGTGGAAGGGAAGCACAGCCCATTTCCACAGAAATGGGCTCGGATGGAACAAAGTTCCATACGATTGTTTCTACACCCTCCAGTGAAATCAGGTCACTTACGCACCTTGCGTGCGTAAGTTACCTATCGGTCTTAAATCAGAATACGGTCCATATAATTTAATTGTTTAGACTTGAAACTATTATTTCTGTTTCATTTATGTATCAATATTGATCAAATTATACATAATACTCTCTTTTTTTGCCTATCTAGATGTCCTATCAACACAATCTATGAAACTATCATTACTCACAATTTTAATTGTTAATTGCACATATATATTGTCCTCATACCACTCTAATATAAATGCATTCAGGTATAGAGATGATATGACTGGTGGTTTATAAAGTCAATCTTCCCACCACCAATAATTTTGAGGCAATAAGTATAAGGAGATGCACCTGAGCAACAAGCGGGTGATGTCCACGAGTAAACAATAGGCAAAGCACGCGTCAGACTGGGTGGGGAGCTGTGCATGGGCACCCTCTCTCACAAATAAGAATCTTAGCCTTTAATCACAGCCTCAGTTTGTTCATTTATGTTTAAATCATACTAAATGGTCAGGGCATGAGAAGTGAGGTGAGTGGGTCTATTTAACATTCAGCTACTAGTAGCGCTACAGCTGTTTTTTGACCGGATCTGAATATCAGCAATCTGAGGGACTGAATTGCCTGCAGCCTAGCGATACCCAGAGAACTGTGCTCTGCATAACCTATTTATAACCTATATAGGACATAACAGACTGTTTGTATTATAATTCCTACTCACACTACCCTGCTTTGAAGCAGACAATCCTTTTGTAAACTTTTGTTATTTTGAATCATTCACTGTGATTATGTCTCATATCTACAGTGATATCTAAGAGGCTGGATTATAATTATATGATTTTTAAATATACCAATTGAGATTTTGGAATAAATAACAAATAGTGATTTTCCATATATATAAGGCTGAGTCACTTTGTTGATTTTAACATATTTTCTGTAGTAGACACTGTCAGGATATAATCAAATATCATGTGTACAAATTAAATATCTGTATAGAGAGTGACCTTCAATTGGCCCAGATCTGGTTTTGTTTTATTGCCCTGGCTAAAGGCAGTCGGGCATAGCAAGCTATGGCTCTGTGGTCAGGGTATGGCCCTGTCGTAAAGGGATCAAGATATGGAAGGGTCATAAAAGCTAGATTTCTGAAGAAGAGTCTCTCCAGACCCCAGACCTGTCACTTGTCACAAAGGTGGGGGTTACTTGGAGAGGAGCAGGTTTTGTCTTTATAAAGGTTACATAGATATAAAAAAAGGTTCACTTCATGGGACTTCCAAACGGAAGAGGTGACCCTGATTTCTGGTCTGTCCCAACCCAGAAGGTTCTTGTGTGTAGGTCTTTCTGTGTTTTCCCCTTTTATTTTATAAGAAACTTGTATATTTTATGTCCATTTTGTTATTCTGGTGTAACTAAGCATTGTGATTATTATCATATTAAATATCAATTAATAAGTCTATGTCTCTGTGTTCTTACAGATTCACGTGTCAGACCAGCTTGGTTATTAAATGCTACTGAATGGTAACGGAAGAGGTCATTCTGAGTTGATGATAATTCTGATAAAGCATAAATGTGTTTGATTTGTCTAAAGGAGAACCTAAGACCGCCTGTAAATAGTCTTGGTGGTGGCAGTTCATTGGCAATAAGTCATATTTGGGGTGAGAGAAGGGGCATTAGTCATTGCAGAACAGACTAGGTGGCTGTTGTGATTAACCCCTTGAGCCCCAGATAAGTCACGAAAGCCTCAGGTGAGGTCAGGGTCATGACAGACACAGTTGTTGATTAAAGACCGTATTCACAGATATGATTGAGTTAAGTGTGGACAGATCTGGACCTAACTCACCCGTCCTGCCTCTATCCCACCTCCTCTGTTTTTAGGTACCTTATGGCACTTATGAGTGCCATAGGGTTACCTTATCTAACTATGTGGAGCCTCCTTCTTAAGAAGGAAACTCCGCATGGACATTGCCTATGCCTGTCTCCCCCCCACCCTCCCTGGTTAATCTAAATCCCTCCCCCCTTCCACTTCTACCTAATCACTCCTCAAAGCGACATCACGCTGCCTCTTTTTACTTAAACTACTCTGTGCGGCTTTGAAAGATTGCACGGAGGCAATCTACGTACCTAACTAGTTCATAGATTGCGTAAATGATCTACTACGCATGCATAGTAGGTCATTTACTAAATATACGCACCTAAGATGCTTCTGCTTCTTAGGTGTGAATATGGTCCCAAGTTTTTAATGTTTCGCCATGGTACTCAAAATACTTTAATGTTGAAAGCAGAGCTCGAAGTGAGGGTTTATACGGGGGTATGTAATTCCATCACTTCTCCCACAGATTTTATTGAAAAGCTATAAATCACCATTCACTTCTATTATTTCTAGATTTTCATACCGCCACTTCTAAATGTCCACACCACCACTTCTAAATTTCTATTTTTATCACTGGTTGAAAGTATAATAAAGATTGTAATTTTTAATAAACTAAATACTTTTTGTCCTTATAAGATACCCAGAGTGCCATTTAGAGGTTTCTTTCACATTATCCCTCAAAGGGATGGTTGTATATGAATTCAATAGTAATAATTAGGGAATACACATTTGAAAAATGTAAACAGATATGTATAGATCAAAAAACAAATAGAGAGGTATAATGTAACAAGTTACATAATTCAACTTATTTGTTTTATTTTATTTAAGCCTTTTCTTGTATGCATTTTTAAAATTTGTATAAAATGTTAAGGGGATATGCACTCTACCAGGAAATACTAAAATAATCATTGCGCTAGACTCATAGGAAGCAACTATATTACCAAAGGATACAATAATAGCCACAGTCAACATACCTCAAAAATGATTAAAAACATAATTGTTGCAAAAAGGAATTTTTACTAGAAAAATTTGTACACAAACAGCCATGTGTACAAACTAAGAGCCCACTCCACATAAAATACCAAAAAAGTAGAATACCAAAAAAGCAAAAAGAATAAGAAAAATAGAAAAAATATGGTTTGATAAAGTGCAAAATATCCAAAAAAAATTTGAATTCAGAAGCAAAAGAGATATGATTCATTAAATATAGGTGTAATACCCGGGTGGTTTAGGGCTACAGGTTCTTATATGATAGTGGATGGTGGATGTGGATTGCAGAGAGGTGTAGGCAAAGAAAGAAAACTCAGAATCACTACACACCAGCGTTTTATTAAAAAAAATGATTTTATTTTAAAATTTTGATTTAAAGATGAGCAGAAAACTTGTACTTTTGAATGAAATATAGTGAAAAATGTTGTTGATTTTTTCCACCACAGAATGTGGTAGTATATCATGTCCGTGTTACTTGAGGAACACATCCATTAATACTAAAGCCTTAATTTTATTGCTTTTTTAAATTTGAATGTTAAGGTTAAAAAATTCAGATTTTGTGTCATTGTAGGAATCCTTAATCAGACATGTTAAAATGTCAGTGTGATGATAGAAGCTGGGCAGAGTCTGATATCTAAATAAATGAAGTTGTAGTGAAGTAAAAAAGTGAAGTATTTTATGATTTAAACTTTTTGTGAAGATATTGTTTAGTTAATGTTGATATAAAATGTTCATCTTCACTTAGATTAAAATGCACTAATTACAAATTTGAAATAGCACCAGAGAAGTTAAAGTTAAGTGGGCGTATATTATATTATATTACCTTAATGCTAGCAAATAACTTGTTGTCTGCTGCCACCATATGGCAGATAAGAGTTATTTTATATTACAACCACAAGGATGTACTGGTAGTTAGATTTTTAGAAATGTGTTCAATATATATTTTATTGAAAACTGAGGGGACCAATGAACTAAATTAAAATTAAAAATTATATATATTTAAAAAGATTTGAAACAATAGAATTAAAAATCAAGAAAAGTAATGTACACTAAAATAATTCAGAAGAAAATTAAAGTTTACATGGCTATTCTGACTGACATAACATATGTGATATAGTGTGATATTTGGCATAATCATTTTTTTTTTAGCTAAATATACACTATTAACAATGTTAAAAATGTAAGATAAAAAATAAGCTGTGACAAAGGCAGGATATAAAATAAACACTGATGTTTTTCTATAATGAGGCAGTTTTTTCCTGAAAAACAAACATATTTTTAATATGTAAAATTAAGATCATAATTGAGCATATTAAAGTGAACCAATAAGTACTGAAATGATTTGTCATAGATCATATTTACCATTTTTTGTCTATTTTATGCTAAATCAGGGGCAGAAAGATAGAAAACTAATTATTATTTCATATGTTATCATTATACATGTATTAGAAAAAGTTAACTGAATAAGTATTTGGTTTTTAATTTGTTATTTTTCTATTTTTACTTTATCAATAGATGTATATATTTTTTCTGTAATTCACAATAAGAGACTGGAATGATTGATAGTCTTTGTAATAAAAATATATAAGGGTCACCTGAGTAAACAACTGTTTTCAGTACATCTGTTTATTTGGGGACTATTAATATTTTACCTATACAGAAATATACATACATGCAAATATAAAATAAAAATAATAATATCATTGTAGTATACAATTTATAGAGTGTGCTTCACCAGCTGTTCCACAAATATATTAATTTTTCTCCTTTTCTGAGGAGTGTGTAAATTATACCAGATGTCCAGAGCTCTGGAGATCGCGGCTTCCCCTAATTAGACACAATCTTGCAACTGTGTCTATTTGGTTAAAAGTGTTACAAAAGGAATATGGGGCGCTTAATGGTATATTTCAGAAGATATAAGTACTTGCCACTTGCCACTTTGTAAAACGATAGATAGTTTATTTATACACAGGCAAAAAGGATTGGGCTAACATACATGAGTAAATCATTTTCTTAAATAAAAAAAAACTTTAAGGCTACCTGATGAAGTCCATAGCATGACGAAACGCGTAGGGTAGGAGCTACGAATGCCGCAAACCAAATCTCGAGCACTGCTCCACACTCCAATTGTCTCATCCACTGCCTCACTGAACTCAGTCAATTGTATGTACTGGGACGCCGGGACCATTATCGAGTGAGAAAGGAGACAGGTCATGGTACAGAGACTTTTCTTTTAAACTTTAAAGTTTTTTTTATTTAAGAAAACGATTTACTCATGTATGTTAGCCCAATCCTTTTTGCCTGTGTATAAATAAACTATCTATCGTTTTACAAAGTGGCAAGTGGCAAGTGGCAAGTACTTATATCTTCTGAAATATACCATTAAGCGCCCCCTATTCCTTTTGTAACAATAATATCATTGTATTTAACATGATCAATGAAGGTACAAGTAAAGGCAGTCTTTCAGTACATATAACAGATGATATTGAGTTAATGCAAGAGTTTTTAAAAAGTTATTATTTTAAAATATTTAAGTATATTTTCTTTATTTTTGTTAAAGTTGTAGTTAATTTCAACCACACATTATGTAATCTTCCTGGCAACCAATATAATGCTACATTACTGGTGACATCACATAATGGCAATAAGTTAATCAATAATCTAGGCTATATACTCATCGTCCTGTGCCGAGGGTCATGTACATTCAGAACAAACTATCTGACTATTGCCCTATAGTGTTTTTGGATTATTTCGTCTTAACTGGCGCCAAATTGATCTATGATACACACTATACAATAAATTGGCCGATCGGTAAGACAAGAGAAATATACAATGCCAACTGCCACTAATAGTGCAACAGGAAAAAAATTCTAATAAAAAAATAAAGAAACAATCAAAAAACCTTACAAACAGAAAATTTAAAATGATATTTAATAGGTCTCCCTGAGACTTCACGTTCACATTCATCCCTCACCCTATTCCCTGTCACTGCTAAGATCGTGACAATCTATATCTAAACTAAATGATGCAGCTGTGTTCTGGGAGAGCCCTGGGAATAATGAACACTGTCGTGGTTCTTTGCATAATAGTCTTTCCCAAACTGAAAATTTAAGCTGGCAATTTTCCATTAGCGGTTTATACCCAGATATGGGGAGGTGGAGGGTTATAGGCATCTTATTCCCATTCCATCACTCCCAACAATTGTGCTCTTTTTCCCATAACATAGCTCTGACTTCAGTATTATGCTTCATCTTGGAATATTTGTAATATATAAAATTATTATACTTTTATTTTCCAATTTTCCAGTTTTGCCTTGATTCTTTGGAAATTTCTAATGCAATGCAGATATGACTGGATATATATAAAACGGGTGCATTTGTTTTTCCAGGATTATATATAATATATATAAAAAAATACTAGTTATCCAATTTTAAAAAAAAGCTACATTGGTAAAATAAATAGGAATGAATGTCAAGTGCTTGTAGGCAATTCACCCATGATGAATGCAAATAAGTGCAGGAAACAGAAATTTACTAACTGATGACAGAAAGCTCTGTAATGGCAAATTCAGAAGATTAGGATCAAATAATAATGACAATTTATCTTCTTCTGCCAAGCAGCCACCTTCAAAGCGGGGGGAGCTCCCCTTACATCAGGGCATAGTCAGAGTATAAAACGAGCAATGCAGAAATAGTTATCTTCAGATATTTGGTTGGGGATTCAACTTAGAAAACCTGTAACCAATAATCTCAGTCATGAAGATCGCAATAGCTTTCCTGCTCCTGGGCGTCTGCCTTGGTAAGAGTCATTACTGCAAATCTGCACCGCACTTTTATGAACCTATTACCAAGAGTAATATTAATGTGTGACCCTTTACATTGTTATGAAGCCACACTATGCTGCTGGTGAGGTGTATCAGGTTGTCTGTCACTGACATGTACTAATTGCAACAGAAACAAAGGATAGAATGGTATAGTCTGTTGCTGGTTAATGGTAGTGTTGCTGGGACATTCTCTTTTCTTTGTTTCTGTTGCTAGCCCCTGGCCTTTCATGCACCTGTTTACCCTAACTTATAAATTGATCTAAGCAACTTCCATTTTGTGCATCATGTGGTAATTGCTAAGAAGGGTGTGTAAGAAGGATGAAGATTAAAAAGACTAGCTAAATATGCAAATTAATCATCTAGGCCTCAGAAGGAGATGTATCAATGATATATATATTCCGTATATCCTTATTTTTTTAGTTCCCACAAGTGCATTTTTCGGTGGAAACAAAGGGAAAGGGAAGGAGAAGGTGAAGACCATGTCGGTAAGAAATCATTTTATTTTATAACCCATGTTTTATTTTTAAAGCTTCTAAATAGTTTTGTGTTTTGTACATTTAATAAACATGGCATCCAAAAATGTAAATCACACATAGACGATAAGTCACTTGTTATATAACACATTTTAGCCTTCAAAGCTATCTCCCTAAGCTCATTTCTGTGTTGATATTATAATTATTTGTTATAATGTGCATTAAAATAAATAAATTCCAGTCAATTTGCATATTTTGAATTTAATTAGTTAATTTTGTGATTTGAAAGTGATTTTGAAATACACTCTGCAGGAACTAAATTATTGTTATAATAAGTTTTTGGTATTTTTAAATATAATGCTGAGGGCTTGAGCAAGGCTCTCTTCTAAAAACTATAATTGTAAAATGTCAAATAAACACACTGGCTCTCTCTAGTTACATATTTATTGTTATATAATCCTTTTATGATCAAACTAAGCTTATTACAAATTTTCTCGTTTATATGATTTGAGGACAGTAATTCACTGCAGCAAAAAAATCGGAAATCCGTTTTTTTTGCTCCTGGGTTTTCATCTCTAGTGCCTATCTGCTATCTGATTGATTGGATGTGGGTTATTGAATAGATAAACGAGACATTTAGCTAACTTTATTTATAACTAACTAACTAACTAACTACCTAACTAACGGCTGGATTCAAACTTAAGAAGGAGCTTGAAATTGAAAAGAAAGTAACACCTGGGCAAAACCATGTTGATTACAGGGGGAGTCAAGTTATTCTTTGCATGTAGGGATATATCTTTGAATTGCTTATTGCACACAGATAGTGACCAGCTTTACTATTACACTGTTATTTAGACTTGGGATAAGAAACATCACCTCTCAACTCTAATACTGTTTGCAACAGATGAAATATGACTTCCCTGCAATCAACATGGTTTAGCCCAGGAGTAACTTTCCTATCTTAATTTAAAGCTCCTTCCTGAGTCTGGATCCAGCCATAAGTAACTAACTAACTAACTAGCTAACTAACTAGCTAACTAACTAACTAACTAACTATCCTATGTAATACTAAAACTGTTGTCAATTGTCAT
Source organism: Limnodynastes dumerilii (assembly GCA_011038615.1). Classification (NCBI taxonomy): domain Eukaryota; kingdom Metazoa; phylum Chordata; class Amphibia; order Anura; family Limnodynastidae; genus Limnodynastes; species Limnodynastes dumerilii. The sequence goes on from WWET01008611.1 coordinate 22,275, forward strand.
TTTTATTTCTTTCATTTTAGTACAAAAAAGTAATACTTTCATTACTCCTACCATAAAGCAGAATTCTATGAGTTAACAAATTGCTTTGCAATGTTATTGCTCTATGTTGGCAAACTAATTGATTTAAGGGTATTGATAAAAATTATTCCTGTGTTTTTTTTCTGCAGGAGAAAGATGCATTATGTCATGGTCGTATAGTAGCAATGATAATGAGAAAATATGGATTATTACAGGTATTGCATAATAGCAACACAAAATTATCACGTTCAACTATATACGTATTAAAGTAATTTTGAACAAAAATGCTGCAAGCTGTGCCTTAAGACATGTGTGATAAGAGGTGACTTCTGTCAGTGGTGTAGCTGCTATACGTATTTCTCTAGAGTCCTGGAGGATCAGCAAGTCATATGTGGTGATTTAATGAGTTCCACATACTGCAGGTTAAATTTCTTTACAGGTGCCACTTCTAGGCAGAATGTCTAGTACTAGTTACCCTCTTTTTCATGAAACCAATCCTTTTGAAGGGGGTCTGTTTTTTATTGCATTTGTCATTGTTGCAGAAATTGGGAAAATTAATTTTATGGAAATCCTAAAAAGGTTAAGAAACATTTTAAAGGGAGGTATATGAATTAGGAACATGAATGTGTGTGTTTTTTATGCTTTGACTTAATCAGACATATAGGGCTGTATCCAGACCTCTGTGCATTTTCAGAGCACATGGAGGTCAGACAGTCCACACAGAAGAGGGGCGTAAACTCCCCTGTGACTCCCCTCTCTCGAGTGGTTATGGCAACAATAATGCTGTCATTAACCTTCCTTATGTAGATAACCCCACCCCTACTATAAAATTTAAATACTCCTTCCCCCCACCTAGTGGAGTTTTGGTGGGTGGAGGAGATGCGCTGTCCTGATAGACAGATCTCCAGGCATTGCGCCACATCTGACATTATTAACTCTTAATCCTGCCCGTATTTATTTATTTATATAGCACCAGTGCCTTAAGTCACGGATTACACATTTAAGCAATCATTATAAAATATTACCTGGCAATAACTCGTGGGCGGGTAAGAGTGCCCTGCTCACAAGCTTACATTCAGTAGGTCACGTCCTTCTTTCCAAAGAGGGTGTAATCATTGAGTTGCATTTAAGTTTCTAAAAAGTACAGTTGTGTTACCTTCAGTCATAGGGCTCTATTTACAGACACCGCATAAATCTGGGGAGTGATAGTGATCCAGGCTCGCTTATCATCGCAGCGAGCCTGGACACTTCACTCCCCAGATTTATAAACACTCACCTTCATCGTGAAGACTCACGATGATCAGTGAGTGTTTCCCCTGCATCACCGGCGCTTCACTCGTATGTGAAGCGCTGACGATGCAGTAAAATAGTCGCGCATGCGCCGTACACGCACGGCGCATGCGCAATGGTTACCTGCCTCACGGAGCGGTGGCATAAGGAATCAAGTTGATTCCTTAATCCCTTT
>WWET01008612.1:8191-35926 GCA_011038615.1 Limnodynastes dumerilii
ATGTTTCTATGTAAGTGTGTCAACTGCAGTTTAATGCCAAAAATGCAAAAGCATGCACTTTGGGCACAAAAACCCAAAAGCTCAATATATCACTAATGGCATGTAATGTAACAAACAATGAAAAAGGCAAGTCAGATGCTTGGTTGCATAGGGAGAGGAAATAGTAGCAGAAAGAGGGAAGTAGTGATGCCCCTTTATAGATCATTGGTACGACCTCTCCTAGAATACTGTGCTCAGTTCTGGAGGCCAGATCTCCAGAAAGACAAAAATACATTAGAGACTGTGAAAAGAAGAGCAACTAAAATTGTCCATGGCCTGTGTTACAAAACATACCAAGAAAGGCTAGAGGATCTGTTGGAGGTGTTCCCCCACCTAGACCTTTCACGGAGAGGGTCTTCACAAGGGTCTTCATTCTGCCAGGATACCTTATTATACGACCGGTCGGAGAAGTCAGATTCAGACACATGTTTAGTTCTGTCTACCAAATGAATTCTAATTTATTAGCATAACATACAGATTTTTATAAGGTGCTTGTCACGTACACCAATTTAAGGAATTTAATTAGCAAAAGAAAACAAATAGCAATTTAATTAGCGAAAGAAAACAATAAAATATTCTTATCTGCAAGTGCGTCAGTAATCGTTATCTTCATAGGCCGAGGCCAGTTTGAGGCGTCGTTCTGCAATGTTACCCTAAACAAGTTCAGTCATAATAACATGATTTCTAGTAAATGTTTTGTTTACATAACCTTCTATTTGTTCTAAATGCACAAAATAACAGAATTTCTTGCTGTACTAATTCAAAAGACAAAATGGATACAGATATAGCAAACGGCGTACTAGTTATTTTACGTATAACTTCATTTCATCCCTTACATATCTAAACATATATAGCTAAGAGCAGAGAAGGGAGAGGGGGGATATGATAGCAGCTTTCAATTATATCAAGGGTTGTGGACATTTTCACTCTAACCGTTGATTCTAAAAGAGCCTTAGTGGCAGCATGCAAAAAAGGAGGTTCTGTAGAGGAAATTTTCAGGAGCCATAACAACTGGCTATACTCTTGGTGCACCTTTATGGATTGCTACCTTGAGACATGCCCTAATGAGCACAAGGACATGCTGCACCATCAACACCTTGTTCATGACATACAAGTATGCACAAAAGGCCCAGCTTGGTGGAAGTATGATGAATAGTTTCATCTTAAATATGACAGACTATCCAGCATATCTTTCAGAATCAAAGACATGGAACTTTGGCTGGAAGTGACTCACACCGCCTTGGAGACGAGCTTGGAATCTCCACCCACAAAGCGGTTTCAAGCCAAGGAGTGCGGCAGTGCCCCTTCCCCTGCTAGAGGGTAATGTTTTACTTTCAACAGTGGATGCAACAAAGGCAACTGCTTTGGTTAGACATGTGTGCCTCCATTGTGGTGGTAGCCACTCTGCCAAGTTCTGTTCAAAACTCCAACAAACATTTGACCACACCCAGCGCGTAGCCTAACTATAGTTGGCAACATGGCAAGAACCGAAGAGGGATGTTGCATACTTTCTTCAAAAGGGATTCTCAAAGGGGTTCTGCCTCCCTATTAATTGGGTGGACTCTTTGCTGCACCCTAGGAACCTGTGGTTGATGAGGCATTATCCCTAGTACACAGCTTTGGCCACTGTGCCTTTATGGCTAAGATTGACGTAGAATTTGCTTTTCTCAGTTAAAACCCTTTTTTACCATTTCAAGGGCCCTGCCACCAAGCTGCGGCAGCTGGTCTTTGCCGAGTGAGAAAGTCATCCAGTTACACATCACTGCCATCCTGGCTTCCAGAGCCATTACCCTCAAACAACTCCTTTCCCTCATAGGCTCCTTCTGCTTTGCGTGCCATGTGATCCTCTGCGGAAAGATTTTCTGCTCCAGGCTGGAGGATGTCTCTGCAGGTTTGCAGGATTTGAACTCCAATGACCTAAATGAATTCGTATATATTTGGCCTGCACCCGCCATTGCAAACCAGGAACTACATCTACTGGCTGACAATGGAGGGTCCTCGGGTTTAGGCGCATACTTCCAAGGGGACTGATGCGCAGGTGTGGCCCATCGCATGGCATCAGCTAGGCCTTACACGAAATCTGGTTTTACTCTAGCTTTTTTCCATTGTGGTGGTGGTCGAATTGTGGGCTGATTGCTTCTAGGATTGGAAAATCTTTTTCTGCTGTGACAAAATGGGCATTGTGGAGGCGATCCAGTGCCAGATCACGTCGTCTCCCCCAGTCGTTCAACTCATTAGGCACATGATTCTCCATTGTTTGCAATTTAACATTAATTTCTGATTGTAACACGTATCTGGGGTTCAGAATGAAATGGCCTCTCACGCTTTTTATTGACCTCGCTTTTTATGGGCCTCATCCGTAATGAGAGCATAGTTACGGTGGAGGGGGTATTCCGCTCCATAACTACGCTGTAGTAAGGGAAGATAGGCAGGGAAATGAGGAAGGGAGGTCTAGGTTAGGTTGTTATGCTGCGGTGCCCGGTGTATTTACACTCTGTTACACCGACTGAAGTTAAGGTAGCCTTCAGCCGGCGTAACAGTGTGTAAATACGCCGGGCACAGGGGGAGTGTCGGGGGATACGCTGTGTGTTAGTACTCACAGCGCATCGGCATAGTTCTGGATCAGGCCTATTATCTCTTCTGCCCTGGGGTTCTCACAGACCGTACCTCCTGATCCAACTTCTAAGAAGAGAGTCAATTTCTAGAGAAACAAATAGTCTCTTGGGTCATCATTTTAGTTTCCAGGAGGCGTCTAGGAATCTGCCTTCCGGAGGAGGGGCATATTGTTACACTCTGTAGGAATAAACCTAGCAGAGTGTGAAGTTTCTTGCTGGGTTCTAAGTGTCTGGTTTCTCCCAACTGCAGTATAAAGGGAGGTGTGTCTGATGACTGCACCTGATTGGAGGGGTGTTCCTAAACCTTAAATAGCCTCTGCCCTCTGTCTGTGTTGGACCCCTTGTGTTTATCCTGGTGTTACCCCCTTGCCTTTCGTTACCCTTATTCATAGTTTGTTTGTCTGCCCGCTGTCCTGTGTGAAGTATGCAGCGCATAAGCAGCCCCGGTCAGGTTCAGGCCAGCCTCCTGCCTTGTGTGGCGTGCTTGTGTGTTTGTCATCTCACACCTCTCCATTCCTGCCGTGCGAGTGTTTCCATCTACTCTCCTTCGGTGTGTGCACAATGCTGTTGTCATCTTGCAGCGTGCTGGAGTCTGCCTGTTGTACTCCTTCTATTTATGTTTGCCACTTGGTGTTTGCCATTACACCAATGTGTGCTTCTCACCTTACTGCATCTCCCCACTGTGCATACCATCTCTCAGTGTGTATTGGTGAGTGTTTGTTTACCACTGTATACTCCATCTAATAGTGTGTATTGGTGATTGCTTGCTCTCCACTGTGTTCCCATCTCTCAGTGTGTATAGTGAGTAGAGTCAGCTCACCAGACTCTGATCACCTATTTCTCTGTTCCATCTGTCTGCTGACCTGGCGCTGTCTTATTCTGGGACCTGTGGTTCCTCCAGGTATTGCAGCTATCTAGGTAACTAGCTGGTTACCTTCTCTTGGGTATTCTGTTACCACCAGTCCTGTCCAGGCTTTCTCCCAGCGTATCTATTACTGAGTGTATTCGGCTCCTGTAATTATTACACTCCAGTATTCTGCTCTAGGGTGAAGAATATTGTACCTCTGTGTGTTGTTTGCAAGGGCTGCAGTGTATTCCTGGTATACTTACCTTTGTGTGCAAGGGTTCCAGTCTGCATTCCTGTGTTCTTGAGTTTCTGGATTGGTATCTACGCTACAGTTCTTTCCTTGATGGCAATCACTGGGGGCCGCAACCTATCAGGCTCCAGCAGCCCAGACTATCCTCACCATCAGAGGCTCTTGCAAAAACCTGGCCCTGATTTAGACTCTGCGTCCCAGTGAAAATTCCTTGGGAGTCTATAACAATTAGCCTTCCTCTGGTATCTTAAAGGATAGAACTTAATTAGGAACAACTAAATTGGCATTAATTAGGTGAAGTCTAAATTCTGTTAAAAGTCCTGTCTGAAAATGCATACATCCTGAAGGTAAATATTTTTATATACGATTTCATACATTGTGGCACCAGTCTGGGGCTGAGGGCAAGTTTTCTCTTCCTCCCAATATGTGTGTCAAAATGGTATATAGTGAGCTGTATTTTGTATTGAAGGAGTATTACATCTAAAGTTTGGAAAGATCACTGGTGTGCATGCAACCAGTGAGTATAGGTTCTTATCAGGACCAATTTGATAGCTAAAAAAAAATAAAATATTTACTTTAATAATTGTATCGGCTGTATTCCTGTGAGCTAGAGATTAGCTGATATCTAATCCATTTCTTAGCTGACCTAAAGGAAACCCAACATCCTGTCAACTCTGCCAAGCTACTCTGCAGCCCTAAACCATAGCAAGTGGTTCAGGGGGACAACAGCCAGACAAGGGGCGTGCAGCAGCCATATCAGTGGATACCCGGAAGGAATCTGTTCTAGGTACCGATGGTAGGAGTCCAGTTGTGGCAGCTGAAACCCCTCCTACAGCACAGTGGGAGGAGTCAGTAACAGACAGTTACTAGCTGTAAGAAGCTACCCCTATACCCCCAGTATAGGAGGTATTTTAAGTCGTATCCTGTAGCAACCTAGCAGGACAATGGTCGGTAGCCTGTTACAGACTGGTAACAAAAGAGGGATCTGTATGTCCAGTCACAAGTAATGTTGCAGGACTAGTGCAAAGTCTCCCACATTACCAGAAATCTATGTAAATGTATCCCTTTAAGTCTTTCAAGGTCATTTTGTAACTTTTATAAAAGTTACAGAATGTAAAATAGAAGTTTTTTACAACAAGAAAATGACTTAGGAAACATAATATATAATTCAGCACAGCTATGTGAACTAGAACTGCATAATCTTTCACAAATAACTAAAATATAAATAGCTAACAGGAAATCTAACTTAAACCAAATGTTCCATTGTTCTCCTAAATATTTCCATTTTATTGAGCTTAAGTTGTATGTCTCCAGTCTGATCAGAAGCAAGTTCCATTCTTTAGTACAAGCTTCATTTATACATGTGGCAAGTCTTTCCATTCTTATATTGTGATGTGCATACTAAAATGTTTAGTCATTCGGTTTTCTTTAGCTAAATTAGGTACCAAAGATATCTTGCAGCCTACTAGCTTATAACTTTTAGTAGCCTTGCAGACTAAATAGTATGGGCCTGATCCAGACCTACGCCAATGCGCTGTGCTTACTAAAGCACAGCGTATCGGCGTTCACTTACCCTGGCACTCCCCCTGTGCGGGCGTATGGCCCCTTCCTTACGCCAGCTGAAGGCTACCCTAACTTTAGCCGGCATAAGGAAGGGGCCATACGCTCGCACAGGAGCGTATGGTTGCCTAGCCCTCCCTCCCACCCTCATTTAACTAGTTCTCCCCGCCCACCTACACTAACCTGTACGTAGGGACGCTGGGGGACGTCCCCTACGGCGCTGCTACGGACGCCCGATCCAGGATCGGGCGTTGCCGTAGCAACGCCGGGCAACATCTGCCCGGCGCATGCGCAGATCGGCTGCAAAGCCAATCTTACGCTTACGCCCGCCGTCGCTCGGATTATTCAGGATCAGGCCCTATGTGTATTGTTACTATTTTTATACTTACTACAAATCTTTATCAGGCTGTGAAACAGATAACATCTTTCTTTTTAAAAAAGAAACAGTAAATGTTGAACCTGTCAGCTCAACATTGCACTTTCATGGGATACCCAGATAGTTATAAAGTGCTTTTTTTGTCATAGAACACACCGGGACAGAGTTCCGGCAACTTTTTTTGACAGATTTTCCAAGTTTTAACATTTCGGCGGCAAAATCATTAAAACGGTGCATGCGGACTGCTTGTGTGCTTGTGTGCATGCGTACTTCATCCACGCTGATTGTGATGGCACTGCTCGGCTTGTGGCGCTTCTCAGCTTGTGATTGGTCGTGTGGTTGCACGTGAGTTCCGGCACCTTTTTTCTTACAAAAAATACACTGATAAAATATATCCTAATTTGCCATGTTATTAGAATTATCAGTTAGGCTCTGATACTACCTGCTAAAGGTTGAACTTGATCTAAAGACATTTCTAGGATGATGTATCATTTGTCTTATAATTAATCTAATATATCTGTTTAAAGTTACAAAAAACCTCTTATGAGATATATTAATAGTTGCACCAATAAATTAGATAAGGTTGACCATGTAAATTCTTGAACATATGGTTAAAGTGGTTCCAGGGAGTAATTAAAGGTTGTGGAAACCCCTGTGCTAATAGCTTGTGGGAGACAGCCTAGTCGGCTTATTCAGTCAGTAATTTTTGTCTATTCTATATTATTATGTAATTATTACTTGTTTGGACTTTATATAGGGGCGAGTATTCCTTTCATTGATTCATATTATATAAAGGGTTAATTAGTAAACCAAAAATAAATTAAAACAAAGTATAAATATAATGAATGATTATGATTGTCTATATATATATGTATATAAATAAATGAAATCCCGGGTAGGCGGCACTCAGAATATACAAATAGTTGCTTGGGTGCTCACACACAGTATAGAAATTACTGAATATAGTAGATTTGCAAAAGAGTGTCACTCCAAGACTTTGTAGCTCACAAAATAAAGATCAGACAATGCTGAATGTGTTCCAACGTTTCAGTTAGCGTTTATAACTTTCATCAGGGATAACAAATAAGTGCAACAATTACGAGTATTTATAACTTACCCCACCAGTGAAGAATCAACATGATCTGTTTGCCTCGCTGTGGGAACGGCGCGACGGGGCCAGGAACGGGCGCCAGAGACGCGCATCACTGCCCCGGGTACCACCCACCTGTAGCGATGGCAACAGAGAAACAAATTAAACATTAAAAATAAGAAAGTAAGAAAGTGCTGCCCAAACTAATCACCACAATAAACGTATAAAGCAACAATGGGGAATGCATACTAACAGTTCCTACATATGTGAATAAGTAGTAAAAATGCATAGCAGTACAGGTAATGGCTACCTAATGCCAAATGCTTTAGAATACATGGAGGTTTAAGAAAGAAAGAAAGGGATAAGATTATTGGGCCACATATAATCAAAGGAAACGAAGTGTAGATCTACAATTATAACGTAAACTGGAAAAGTGGTAGCAATAAAAGAACTGTGTTGGATGATTTAGTGTACTTAAAGAGAAAGTGGGTCTATTATCAAAAGTGATGTAATTGAAGATGTATAAAAGGAATGTACCTGTGAGAACTGCTAAGAATGGATGTGAATCTATATATGTGTATTACTAAGAATTACTATAATCTAAAGTGAAGTGACCCATAAGGTACCTAACGGACTAAAACCGTGATGTAAATAACCAAAGTGAAAAGATGAACAAATGATAACTAATGGGGGGGGGGAATGTTTGAGGTGTATGGGTAAAATCAGCATTGAATGAATGAATGAATGTGTATTAGAATGTGAAGTGAAGAACAAGGGGAGGGGGGGGGTTGTAGATGTAAAAGAAAAGTGTAATGTGTGATGTGAAAAAAGAAAAAAGAAAAAAGAGGAAAGGAGAAAGAAGGAAAAAGAAAAAAGGAAAAAAGAATAAAGAAGAATTAAAGAATTAAAGAATTAGAAAAGAAAAAGAATAAAAAAGAATAAAAAAAGAAAGAAGAATAAAAAAATATAATAATAAAAGAGAAAAGAAAAGAGAAAAGAAAGAAAAGAATAAATCCAAAGATATATGGGCAGATCAAAAATACAAGAATAAATGGATGGTAAATTCCACTATTTATAAGGGTAACCAAATCTAAATGGATCAAAGAAAGCAGTTAAAGTTGCATTGTTCATTAAGGCCCGATGGGGCCACAGTGTTGAGTCTATGGATCCATGAGGTTTCAAGTTGTAAGAGTTTAAGGTCCCGGTCTCCTCCTCTCCGTAGAGGGGGTACATGGTCGATTCCTTTAAAGCGAAGAGATGACAAGTTGTGTTTAAAGAGGGCAAAGTGTCTTGCCACTGGTTGTTCTGATTCTTTACCAGCTAGAGCAGCTCTTATAGCTGATCTGTGGAGTGCCATCCTTTCCTTAATTTGTCGAACTGTTTTCCCTATGTAGTAGAGACCACAGGGACATGTGATCAAGTATACTACATGGGTGGTAGTACAAGTAATGTAATGTCTTATAGTGTATCTTTTGTTGTTGTGCGGATGCGCGAATGAGGCGCCCTGTTCCATAGATCTGCATGTCACACATGTAGGGCATGGAAAACAGCCTTTTCTCTTATATAAATCCTTGTATTCAGTCACATCGGTTTTAACCAAATAGTCCTTGAGGTTTTTTTCCTCTCTTGTAGCTGTGGAGAATGTTGTAGTCTTTAAAGGGAAGTTCTCTATCGGTGGTTACCATTGGCCATGTTTTGTTGATCTCTTTTTTAATATAAGGACTCCTGCCATTGTAGGTACTAATAAACGGAATTCTGTTTCTCATTGTGTTTTTAGTTTTCATTATAAGACAATCCTCTCTTGGTATGTTTCTGATTTTTTCTTTTATTTTCTGTAATTCCGTTTGGTTGTATCCACGTTGGGTGAATTTGTCAATCATTTTATTCATCTCTGTGTCCCACATAGCGGAATCTTCCGTAATGCGGTGCACCCTTAGCATCTGAGAAAATGGGAGACCTTTTATAAGTGGAATTGGATGTTCTGATTGGGCTTGTAGGATGTTATTCCTATCTGATGGTTTATTATATATGCCCGTAATAAGTTTACAATGATTTTTAGTGACTAAGACATCCAAGTAATTTATATTTGTATTGCTGATAACAAAAGTAAATCGAATTGGTGTATTATTGCGGTTTAAATCCTGAATCAAAGTAAGGAATGACTCTTCAGATCCTTGCCAAAGCAGGAACAGGTCATCAATATAACGTAAATATAAGATGTTGCCTTCTATGAACCTTGGGTCCTTGTATAGATGTTCCTGCTCGTATTGAGTCATGTATAGGTTGGCTAGGGCTGGGGCTACATTCGAGCCCATTGCACAACCTGACAGTTGTAAGAAATGGGAACCATTGAAGTAAAAATAATTCTTTTTGAGGATCATCTCCAAGAGAGTAAGGAGGAAATTTGCATCTACTCCCGCATATTCATTGGAGTCTTGGATTGCTTGGTGTACTGCCTGAATGCCCTCCATATGGGGTATGGATGTATACAGACTGCATACATCCATTGTGATAAGTAAGGTGTTATCGGGAATATCACCAACCTCTCTGAGTTTCTGTATAAAAGTCGTAGTATCTTTGAGGTAGGACTTTCCTTCTTGTACTACCGGTTGTAATTGTTTGTCTAAAAAGATTGCAGGTTTCTGAAAAAGTGAACCTACCGCCGATATAATCGGACGTCCCGGTGGGTTGTACATGTCCTTATGGACTTTCGGTACCGTGTATAGCATAGGTTTGATTGGATGCTTAGTTGTAAGGAATTCCGCTTGTTGTTCGGTGATAAATTTTTCTATTAAACCCTCCTTGATGTATTCATCCAATTGTTTTTTATAGTTATTAACAGGATCATGTGTTAATTTTTTGTACACCGACTCATCCGCCAATTGTCTATTAATTTCCGCAATGTATTGGCTGCGGTCTTGGATGACTGTTGCTCCGCCTTTATCGGCGGGGCGTATGATTATGCTTGGATCCTGTGCCAATTGTTTCAGAGTCTTCAATTCTGTTTGTGTCATATTCTTCTTTGGTTTAGGAATTTGTTCCTTGTAAGGGACTTGTTCTAACAGTCTGATATAGGTCTTAATTGAGGCATTCGCTGATGGAGGATCAAACGAAGATTTGGTTCTCCATGGGTCAATTTGTTGTGGTTCATTAATTTCCACTTGGTCTCCTTGTTGTAAGTTATTCAATTTCATTGAATTGTTTTTATTAAAGTATTCCTTTAAACGTAGTTGACGATTAAAACGTACTGTATCAATTTTCCAATTTAAATTGGAGATATTGGAGGAGGGAACAAAGGAAAGGCCTTTGTTGAGGATGTCCTCTTCGTTGGTTGTGAGGTTTCTGGTAGAAAGGTTGATGATCAAGCTCTGTGTTTTTGTTTTCTGTTTATGCCTTTTGCACTGGCCTCCTCTTCTTGTCGTTGTCCTGTGTTGAGTTGGGAACGAGTAGTAACCCCTAAAGGGGGCCTCTGTGTAGATGTGGTTTGTCCTGCATCAGATGAAGATGCCTCTGTGTCACTTTGTGACATTCCAGTGCTATAGGTGTCCTGGTTTTGGTTGTTCCGTCTAATATTGCGTTTGTTAGGAAATCTTCTAAGTCTGGGGTTGACTCTATCTGTACCCGTGAGCCACTTGTATACATTATTGTTTTGATAGTCTCGGTTAACACTCATCAATTTGCTTTTTTTATATGCAATAACTTCCTGTTTATATTTTTCAACTTGTTGTGAAAGTTTAGTCATCCAATTTGTCTCCACATCAATTTCTAAGCTGGATTTGTGTGCTGTTTCAAATGCTTCTATTGTATTACGAACCTTGTTAAGGTCCTGTTTAGATTGATCAATTATTAGTAGCATAAGATCAAAACTGCATTTATTTAGGATTGCTACCCATTTTCTGCAAAATTCTTGGCTATGTCGACCTATGGTAGGTACATTAGAGACTCTGAGGCCTTTGGGGATTTTTTTCTCCCGATAATAATCAGACAGCGTTATGCCATGCATCAGATGGTCAATTTCTTTCTTTTTGTATTTCAAAAGTTCAAAGTATAGTTCTTTCTTTGTGCTTTCTCCTCCACATTCACTTAAGGCGTCTTTAAACAAGATGTTGTCAGCTTCTGCCTCAGAATATGATAGTATTTCACCCAAAGGTAGGGTTGCAGGAGGAATATAAGCTGTATGTTCATCCGTCATTTTTGCTAAAGGTGATAGTGCTGACACAATGTGTCTAGTGAAGTGGTGCAGTGAAGATAAATAAAAGAAAAATCACCAGTAAGGAAAGTTATGCAGGAAATGAGGTTCGGTGCCTTCCTTATACTTCCAAAAAGGAATGTATATATAAATGAAATCCCGGGCAGGCGGCACTCAGAATATACAAATAGTTGCTTGGGTGCTCACACACAGTATAGAAATTACTGAATATAGTAGATTTGCAAAAGAGTGTCACTCCAAGACTTTGTAGCTCACAAAATAAAGATCAGACAATGCTGAATGTGTTCCAACGTTTCAGTTAGCGTTTATAACTTTCATCAGGGATAACAAATAAGTGCAACAATTACAAGTATTTATAACTTACCCCACCAGTGAAGAATCAACATGGTCTGTTTGCCTCGCTGTGGGAACGGCGCGACGGGGCCAGGAACGGGCGCCAGAGACGCGCATCACTGCCCCGGGTACCACCCACCTGTAGCGATGGCAACAGAGAAACAAATTAAACATTAAAAATAAGAAAGTAAGAAAGTGCTGCCCAAACTAATCACCACAATAAATGTATAAAGCAACAATGGGGAATGCATACTAACAGTTCCTACATATGTGAATAAGTAGTAAAAAAAATTTATTTTTAATTTTAAGTTTATTGTGGTGATTAGTTTGGGCAGCACTTTCTTACTTTCTTATTTTTAATGTTTAATTTGTTTCTCTGTTGCCATCGCTACAGGTGGGTGGTACCCGGGGCAGTGATGCGCGTCTCTGGCGCCCGTTCCTGGCCCCGTCGCGCCGTTCCCACAGCGAGGCAAACAGATCATGTTGATTCTTCACTGGTGGGGTAAGTTATAAATACTCGTAATTGTTGCACTTATTTGTTATCCCTGATGAAAGTTATAAACGCTAACTGAAACGTTGGAACACATTCAGCATTGTCTGATCTTTATTTTGTGAGCTACAAAGTCTTGGAGTGACACTCTTTTGCAAATCTACTATATTCAGTAATTTCTATACTGTGTGTGAGCACCCAAGCAACTATTTGTATATTCTGAGTGCCGCCTACCCGGGATTTCATTTATATATACATTCCTTTTTGGAAGTATAAGGAAGGCACCGAACCTCATTTCCTGCATAACTTTCCTTACTGGTGATTTTTCTTTTATTTATCTTCACTGCACCACTTCACTAGACACATTGTGTCAGCACTATCACCTTTAGCAAAAATGACGGATGAACATACAGCTTATATTCCTCCTGCAACCCTACCTTTGGGTGAAATACTATCATATTCTGAGGCAGAAGCTGACAACATCTTGTTTAAAGACGCCTTAAGTGAATGTGGAGGAGAAAGCACAAAGAAAGAACTATACTTTGAACTTTTGAAATACAAAAAGAAAGAAATTGACCATCTGATGCATGGAATTCCCAAAAAATGCCCACGTAAGAGTTCTCGTTCTCTCGATAATTCTTACAGTGCCCAAAGGGTATAAATACCCCCCAATGACAGTAGACCTGTCATTAGAGCCGGGATGTCCAGCGTGCAGGTCGTCTGTATTGGGGTTTTTTATTTTGCCAAGGCCACCCCCGGATTAACACTGGGCCCCCATCAGAGCAGGTAAGTATGTTTATTCTTAATTTATGTGGGCATTTTTATTTATTTTTTTTTAAACGGGCACATGGCGCAGTTTTTTTACATTTCAACTATGTGGGCACTTTTTTTTATTTTAAGAAGGGGACAAGGTTTTTTTTACATTTGTATTTTTTTTTGTGGGTACTGTAATTTTTTTAATGATAGGGACTAGGGACGGGGCCTTTACATTCTTTAAAAATGTATTATTATAGGGGGACACGTTATTACGTATTATAGGGGGCACTGCTGCCTATAGTAGTGCTACTAGAGCAAGCATGCCTTGTCATTTATGGGCATGCTTGCACCAGTAGTTCTACTAGTGGCAGCATGCCCGGGCAGGACGTTCATTATTTATTTAATATACTTCAGCGGCTGCGGGGTAGGCGGGGGAATGGGTTAATTTTTTTACAAAAAGCTTTTTTTTTCCTTAATTTATTAACTTTGTTTTATTTTCCACATCTGCTGAGCTGTGTCTACACTTGCACCATCTCTTGAGATGGTGCAAGTGTAAGGCTAATTAATCAGCCAGCGGACCGCAGTGGAAACTATATTTAAATGAGAAAAGCGACTCTTTTCTCATTTAAATATTCCTCCACAGACGCAGCCCAGTCGGAGGCCAGGTCAGTTGGATGCTGTGCGCGCTCCCGATCTGGGCATGCGCAGTGGCCATTTTCTCTGTGCTTCTGTCTGAAAAATAGACGGAAGCGCAGCTCTGAATCAGGTCCATTGTCTACTGTGTATTTTCAAAGCTATTTATATATCTGTGTCCTGGTATTGGAATGCCTCCAGACCACAAGTGGAGATTAATTAATTAAGCCCTATGATTGGAGGGTGGTACTATAAAACCATGGACACTGTTTATTTTACTTCCTCTGATGAGATCAGTTAATGAAACGCGTCAGTCTGCAGTTTTATAGAGAGATCTAACATTTTTATGGTAAATATATGAACGCATTGTTCACTTTTAACCTTGTTTGCACGCTGCAGCACCTTATTGCTGAAGGACCACCCTCCGTATTGGGACACAAACAGCACGCCCAACACTGTAACAGAATGAACAGGGTCCAGGAGATTCACCAGACATGTGCTCTGAGCACTTAAATTACTACTTTGGCTGAGTATGCAATTGATATCTAACTAAGGTCTGTTATAGGAGAGCGGTGGAGACTCCAAGTGTGTTTTATTCATCCGATGTGATATTACCCGAATATCCAATATATTGCGGCTTCATCTGCTAATGTAACCACGGGATTCATCGAGAAAAACTTTCAGCCGGGTTGGATTTGAGTACACGGGAGTGGTGAGACCTACCTATTGTTTATCCTATTTTATTGAGAAATACCAACAAGTGCAATCAAATATATATTTCTTCTTTATGTCCACTTGGACATTTTTGCTCCTGAATTGATAATGAGGATATAAAGTTACCTCCAGCACCTATTGATTATTTGGAGTATTTATTTTAAGAATATTCTACACAGGACATTCAGCAGTCTACAAGTCGTTAGTTACATCGTGCAATATTGATACCTTGTAAGAACGTTGCAACATTGTTTACATGTCATGATCTACAGTATAGCTGGTATCAGTTTTATTTTATATTGTTATAATAAACAGTTTAAAACATTGATTATACCCAGTAGTAGTTTTTATATTTTGATTATACACTTATACATATATATAGTTTGAAAGTTTTATTTTCACTGAGAATCCTCTTGGCAATACAGTGCCAGTGTCTTTATTTCTTTGGGTGTGGGGCTCCGGTCCGAACGGCTGATTTTCGAATCAGCCAATTTCTCCGAGCCAGTTACGAACTGGCTGGGATTACGATTGCATATGCCTCGATGAGGCATAGCAATCGATTCATGGAGCACCGAAAGCTCCGTTCTCCGAAATGGTAAGTAAAAATAGTCCCCATTCCTTTCCCTAAATCTAACCCTAACCCTCCCCCTCTCACTACCCTAACCCTCTGTTACTTTCAGCCTGACCCTAACCCACAATCTCCAGCGGCCTGACCCTAACCCTACCTCCTCTGCAGCCTGACCCTAACCCTCCATCTCCCGCAGCCTAACCCTAACCTTCCCTCCCCTGCAGCCTGACCCTAATCCTCCCTCCCCTACAGCCTGATCCTAACCCTCCCTACCCTACAGCCTGATCCTAACCCTCCCTACCCCGCACAGATAATTTACTCACCTGTCCCTTGGTCCGGCGAAATATCAGCGGCGGAGATGCAGTGGAGGGATATCGCCATTTCCGAAGGTGAATGGGTGAAGTATGCTGAACAGCATACTCACCCATTCTAAAAAAAATAGAAACTCTGCATTATTCAAAATAGGGACATCCGAAAAGGAACTTTCGGATGTTCCAATTTCGGAAAGCAGAGTTTCTTAGCGGGGAGTGACAACGTATTTCTTTCTTCATTTTGTAATTCTTTTGAGGGTGTCACTTACCCCTTGACAAGGGCTGCGTTTTGCAAGGAGTGATTCCAGGATATTAATGTATACAATTGTTAATTAATATTGTTATGCCATAATTCTCAAGCGCCATTACAACAGGTGTGTGTTGTCTTTTCTTTTTTAAAGCCTAGTCGGCTTAACCTAGGAGCAAACACCTATATGTGTCCTAGTGCTCATGGTTCATCTAATTTCTCCCTCGTTTGATACATCCAGCAGTTCCACATAAAGGGCCAGATTCAGAGTTTTCCGATTTGTGCTACTGCGCATGCACAGTAATTTTCTAACGTCATCTACGTTTCTTGTTGCAACGTAGATTGTGTATACGCATATATCACATGTCACATACACAGTGCCCGGACTGCTGAATCCAGGCACTGGGTATGTGTTGCTAAGGCAACACAGCACCATTTTCAGCGTGAGGGGGTGGTGGTTTGGGAAGGGGGGGTTGCCTAGGGCCCAGCAAAACCTAGGGCTGCCCCTGCTTCTGCTTGTCAGAGATTCAGGGACTTTGTTCTCAGGATCAGGTTCCCTGAGGCCGGTTGGTCTGATCGACTGATTTAGGAAGCGAGGTGTCTGTAATGGACTTCTACTCATATGAAATACTAGAATGGAAGGTGTAGTAAAATGGAGCAGTGTCGAGGTGCAGACAAGACTGCAGAATAAAGGACAAAGTCCAGGAATGTCTTTAGATAAAACAATTGAAGATAGCAAATTTTGATTGGAGAAGAGCTGTAGTAACAGCGAGAGTTAAATGCCACTTGTAGAAATAACGAGTTGAATGTAAATTGAACGCTCAGGTGAGCTGTGATAACAGCAGGAGTTAAATGTAACTTGGAGCAATGGTAATTGCAGGTTGCAGTTTAGAAGCTAAGGTGAACAGTAGTAACAACGAGTGTTCAATGCAGCTTTGAAGCAAAGGAGATTGCAGGTTGTAGCTTGGAAGCTTGAGAGGAGCTGTTGTAACAGCAAGTGTTAAATGCAGCTTTGAAGCAATGGAGATTGCAGGCTGTAGCTTGGAAGCTTGAGATGAGCTGTGGCAACTGCAAGGGTTAAATGCAGCTTTGAAGCAATGGAGATTGCATGCTGTAGCTTGAGATTAGCTGTGGTAACAGCAAGGGTTAAGTGCAGCTTTGAGGCAATGGTGATAGCAGGCTGTAACTTGGAAGCTTGAGATGAGCTGCAAGGTGATTCTGTAATACCGTGTTCAGATTGCCACTGCCTAAAAAGCCAGCTTTTTAGGCAGTGGGCAAAATTTTGAAAATTTTAGCCTGGTGTGTTCACACTGCGCTGAAAACACCGGCTTTTTTTTTTCTTGCTTTTTTTTTTTTTTTACAAGCCGGCTGCTATTTAAATAGCCGGCTTTTCAGCGCAGTGTGAACGGGTGAAGCCGGCTTTTTAAAAAGCCGGCAAAAACCCTTCTTTTTAGCCGGGTCTGAGACCCGGCTAAAGAGACCCGGCTTCGCCGTTCACATTGCCAGAAATAGCCGGGGTTTTCATGAAAGCCGGCAATTTCATGAAAACCCCGGCTTTTTCATGGTAATCTGAACGGGGTATAATAGAAGCAGGATGGAGACTGCAAATACACAGGAATGACTGAGACTGTAGCAGAGACTCAGTAATCAGGCACCACATGATAGATCTTAAACCTTCAGTGACCATTGGCTGTGGGAAGCACATGATCAGGACTACTGATTGTAGATTGAACCTGAGAGGTCACCGGACATGATCCAAAATGGCACTGTCCATGGATCATGCTGGAATTGAGTGTCTGGAGGCAAGATTCGGACTGTGGTCTGGGATAGAAAAGTCCTTGCTAATGACAATGTATGCACCAGATGGCCGTGGAAACCCGTGACATGACAGCGGTAGACCAGATAAGTACCACAAGTTATGACACTGTCATTAATAACATATATCCCCTCGGCTTACTACATCCTCTGTTCTCTTAACTTCATCCCCCAATGTATCCATCCCCCATTTACCTACCTCTTTGTTGTCTGTGACCGGTTGCGGATGGGTAATAGGCCTTACCGGGAAGTTTCATGGTAGACCGTTGTCCTAATGAGGACACCTGGAGGCCGACTTGTCAATAAGTCTTTTTTTTTTTTTTTTTTTGGGACAACAGATCAGCTGATTTCTTAGCAGCTGCTGCAACACGGTCACTGGCCCAGCCCAGCTCAGGTTCTGTACTGTGGAGGCCTCTCATAACACACTTCCCCTGAGAGGCCTCTGCAGCACTGTATCAGAATTGGGCCAATGAGTGAGGCAGCAGCTGCTTAATAATCGGCAGAAGACAGGCAGGAGCTTACGGTTGACAGAGAAACAGGTAGCCAATCATGAGACTGCCTCCACCCCATTCAGCAACAGGCAATCTCGCAATTGGCTGCCTGTTTCTTCTAGAACTGTAAGCTGAACCTTTTCCTGTCTCTCCGGGCTTGGCTACTT
Organism: Limnodynastes dumerilii; assembly: GCA_011038615.1. NCBI lineage: Eukaryota > Metazoa > Chordata > Amphibia > Anura > Limnodynastidae > Limnodynastes > Limnodynastes dumerilii. Next base: position 25,704 of record WWET01008612.1, read on the forward strand.
ACTACTGGCTCCTCACTTTCATAAGGTACAAGTATGGGTGTGTGAAAAACAGTGTGTGTGTGTGTTTGAGTGTATGCATATAATGTGTGGGTGAGTGTAATGCATGCATGCATGCATGTATGTTATGTGTGAGTAAGTGTAATGCATGCATGCATGTTTTGCTATATGCGGGGAGTATAATGCATGCATGCATGTTATGTTGGGGAGGGGGTAATGTGTGGTTATAGTATGTGAGGGGGGAGGGGGTAATGTGTGCTTATAGTGTGTTAGGAAGCAGGGGGTAATGTGTGATTATAGTATGTGAGGGGGGAAGGGGTAAAGTATGGTTATAGTAAGTTATGGGGGAGGGGGTAATGTGTGGTTATAATATGTGAGGGAGAGGAGGTAATGTGTGGTTATATTATGTGAGGGAGGAGGGGCTAATGTGTGGTTATATTATGTGAGGGAGGAGGGGCTAATGTGGGGTTACAGTATGTGAGGGAGGAGGGGGTAATGTGTGGTTATATTATGTGAGGGAGGAGGGGGTAATGTGTGGTTATAGTATGTGAGGGGGGAGGGGCTAATGTGGGGTTACAGTATGTGAGGGAGGAGGGGGTAATGTGTGGTTATAATATGTGAGGAGGAGGGGGTAAAGTGTGGTTATAATATGTGAGGGTGGAGGGGGTAAAGTGTGGTTATAATATGTGAGGGAGGAGGAGGTAATATGTTGTTATAGTATGTAAGGGGGGAGGGGGTAAAGTGTGGTTATAGTGTGTGAGGGGGAGGGGGTAATGCAAAAACTAGAAAATATGGAGGTTCACTACTTATCGCAGAAAGATCTATAAAGAAGACACAGACAATGCTTTAGGGAATGTCCTAGGAATGTAAGTTGTACATGTTATGATGGTACATTTTCCGCTCAGTGTGGTAATGAGCATGTCTCGAAGAATACAACCTCTCAAAAGTGTCCCAGTATGTTCTCTTTTACGAAACTTAAAGCTGGGTAGACCATGGTACTAATATGGTTTACAAGGTGTAGTTGGGCTATATCGGACAGTGGCTTCTCTCATCTCTTTTGGATGAGTAGCTGTGGGGGTAAAGAAATATAAATCGAGTATACAGAGAATATCCCTGGAGTTAGGCCAAAACTCTGATCTCATAGTTGATTATTTGTAGCTTAGTTTTATAAATGTATCCCTGTAGCAATCTTTCGGCATCATATTTCTAGCTAACACCATTCCTTTGATCTGGACTGTCTGGCTGGAACATTTCAATGGTATTTCCTTTTTTGATAGCAAGTCAGCTTGGATAGTCATAAACATGTTCATTCTATTTTCTTGATGAAAACCACACCAATATTCACAGATAGACAAACCCAAATACCTATCTTATCCATTGCTGTTGTACATGCATAATAATTTATATTCAGATATGTATTAATATGTTTTAATGCAGTAGTAATACTATACAGTCATGATCATAGATTAACAACTCCTCTGTGGGCATTTATTTACATTGAATCTTTACAAATCTAATATATACTTTTTCGTAAATAAGTGCTTTAACTTAATGGTTAAAAAAAGAACTATTGGTTTTCCTTGCTTGGTAAGCAGTAGTCAGATAATAGCAACCACTATTTAAATAGTAGAGCTATGCTCAGCGCCTGTGTGGAGTCATAATCTGATTTCCAGTGTGTCTCCTTTTTTTTCCTTCCCTGTGTTCCAAGCTTTCCTGGAATTCCGTAGACTTCTCCCGCATTTTCCACCTGCAGAATTTCAGTATCCAAGATTGTTGTTGCAAACTCCAGCATCGGCTCAGTTAAATGGATACTATGTATTACCAGTGTTCCTGCATGACTATTTTATGCTATCTATTGCAGGTGTTTCTTCAGCTGTGTTTTTGGTTCATATTCCTTGGTGTGTCATTTCAGATGCTAGATGTGCTAGATGCTGTGGTTCTGTGTTTCACTTCCCATGTCCATATTTCATCAATAGCTGTCTATAGGAATCATTCAAGCTGATACAGAGTTGCACATCCATCCAAGTCCCTAACAGTGCATGCTAACACATTCAGTTTCCTGTCTAGTCACCGGCCACCAACTAGCATCAGTTGTTCAGCCCACAGTAGAAAACAGCTGTTTAGGGTATCCTTTCTGACCCTAAAAATCTTGCCATGCTAATTGACCATTTGTGCAGGGGTTTACAGGCGGCCCCCAAGCCTGTGCCATATCTGAGTCAATTTTGACAGCGGGAGCTTCTGGATGGCCTGCAGGAGGCCTTGTTCAGCCTGTGGCCTACCATGAAAATTCCAGGTAAGTTCTATGGCCAATCTGCCTTTTACGAGAACGGTTACCAGGGTGTGGAGTCTAATTATCGGGTGGTGTTCACCAGGGCCCCTGATGGTGGGGATGGATGTTGGAGCGTAGCCGCCAAAACTGAACTAATACGAGGATAAACAGGAAAATGAGATAGCCAAGGCTAGGCAATATACTGTAGCGTGCAGTAGAGTGGCACAGAACCAGTACAGGACTGGAATACAGATACATGCAGGTGGAGTGGCACAGAACCACTACGGGACTGGAATGCAGATAAATGCAGGTGGAGTGGCACAGACCCAGTACAGGACTGGAATACAGTTTGTGTGGGTAGAGTACCACAGAGTTTGTAAACAAAGGAGTATACAAGTGGTGCAGGTGGAAATTGCACAGTGGTTAACCAGTTCAGGACTGGAGTATGCAAGAGGTGCATATGGATTAAACACAGTGGTTAACCAGTTCATGACTGGAGTATACAATAGGTGCAGGTGGAAACAGCGAGTATACCAGCACAAGGCTGGATATAAATTGACATTACAGATACAGAAACGGGCTTTCACACAACAAATGATAGGTAACTATACTCACACCAGGTATAATGATCAAGGAAAGGCAGAAATACAGGGCACACAGAAGAGACATGGAAGGGAAACAAATGGCACTCAAGATCAGTACTTAGGACAGAATTCCAACAAGAGCACAGATAGCAATGCCAGAGGCAGAAGCTATGACCGGCATAAAGGCAATCGGGTGACAGGTATTTAAGGGGAGAGCCACATCCCCATTGGCTGCTGATTGCACACAGCCAAATACAGTGCTCAGGAATCCCAGCTGCAAGGTAATTAGCCAGGATTTCGAGCAAGGAGGAATTACGCAGGGGAAACCAGGACCGGAATTCATGGCTACAGCACAAAGACACAATTACACACTGCTGCCATATGCAGCGTTGTAACACTTCCCCTGTGTATATTGTATGGTATCTACAATGTTTGGGAGTTGGAAGCTATTAGAGTTGTTTAAATAAACATTATAACTCATTTAGCATTTAATACTTAAGGGAGCACAAATTGTCTAGGAAATTGCTAGGCCTTTTTCAATGTTTTAATGCATTCAATCAAATTTAGAAAGTAGATCGATCCATGTATCATCACTTATCATTTGTCATTCAGTTATTTAACTGTTATAATACATATCTTTCATCTCATCTTACTTCACTTATCGCCCTGGTTTTATGCTGACATTTCTGACTCTGAATGATATTTTGTGTCTGACACTGTAAACATGCAGATCTTGTTACCTTTTCTTATTTTTATGTCATGTACAAAAATATCCCATATTAAAGCAACACAATATATATATAAAAGAGGAAACAGTTTTCTAAAAGTTAATAATGTAACACAATAAATTTATATGCATTAAATAATTAAGAACTTAAAAAAAGAATATTAACTGAACTTACTATAAAGTAAAAGCATAAAAGTTTAGTATATACAGTAAATACAGTTAAATACACCAGTTCTGCCTTTTCTGAGAAAATAAGATTAATAACATGACAGATTGTAAAATGATTAGTCACTTAGATTTAAAAATATAGGAAGCCACACATTAATACCTGTTAATGTGGTTTCCTTTACTCCTCCGAGGCAGCAACCCATGGGTTAACCTCCCGTTAGGAGTCTGCAGGAAAGAAAGACCCGCCAGCTATAAAGTTGCCACTCCCCTCTCCTCTGTGTCTCGAACTTCTTCCAGCTCAAGTAAGCACAGTTAGTACAAACAAACCACAACAATATGGAAGGGAAGTGTGTGCTGCCTCGGAGGAGTAAAGGAAACCACATTAACAGGTACTAATGTGTGGCTTCCTCTTCCTCCGGCAGCACACCATGGGTATCTACCTTAGCAGTTACATCACTGGGTGGGCTAAATACACATTAATAATACAAAGCTTTTTTAAACTACCGTAGAAAGAACTTTCCTGCCATATTTCGCTTCTGCTGTGGACAAAACATCTAGTCTGTAATGCTTAGCAAAAGTGTGCACCGACGACCATCCTGCCACCTTGCAAATATCTTCAATTGAAGCAGATTCCTTCTCTGCCCAAGAAGTAAACATTGGTCTTGTAGAATGGGCTTTAATATTAGTAGGGGATTGCAAGCCCTTCTCTTGATAGCCTCGCTGAATACATGTCTTCAGCCACCTGGCTATTTTTGTCTTAGAGGCTGCCTGACCGTTCTTTGGTCCCTCAAAAACAATAAATAGCTGTCTTGATAGCCTGAATGTTGCTGTTCTGTTAAGATAAATTTTGACGTTCCTAACTAAATCTAATGTGTGAAGCCTTTGTTCTTTAGGATTCTTAGGATCCGCACATAGCGAAGGCAGGATGATTTCTTGATTTACGTGGAACACTGTGACCACCTTTGGCACGAATAGCGGATTTGTTCTAAGAACCACCTTGTTTGCCAGAAAGTTTAAGTATGGTTCTTCCGACCATAGAGCCTGTAGCTCCGAGACTCTGCTTGCAGAAGTTATCGCTATTAAGAAGACCACTTTAAGCGTAAGGTTTTTCAGGCATACATCCTCAAGTGGTTCAAATGCAGACACTGTCAAGGCATTCAACACAATATTGAGATCCCACAGTGCAATAGGTTCTTTAAATACAGGTTTTATCCTGTTTGCTGCCTGGACAAATCTTGCTACATATATATTGTTTGCTACATCCAAGCCTAATACAGCACTTAAAGTAGAGATCTGCACTTTTATGGTGTTAGCCGCTAGGCCCTTATCTAAGCCTTTTTGCAGGAACTCTAGTATTGTGGGGATGCTAAAGACCTGCCTCTGCTCCTCCATACACCAATGAGCAAATTTTTTTTCAGATCCTGCGATTGGTAAGATTCTTAGTATCTTTCCTTGCCTTGAGCAGGGTGTTGATGACTTTAGCTGAAAACCCTTGCTTTCCTAAGGTCATGGGGCCTGATTCAGACCTACACTCACATGTGAGCTAACGCTGATCGTAAGCGTAAAATTGGCAGAAAAAATGCACTGCACATGTGCATAGTGACAACTTCAGGTCGTACCAAAGACCTTTTCGTAGCGGCGATTGGGGCGTCCGTATTGTTTGCGTTTTCTCCGACGACGGGCGTGTTTATAGTGGAGTTAAGGAATGTAGGTGGGGGGAGCCATTTAAATTGTACAGTATGGGCGTGCTTAGGCCGCTACGAACAGCGCGTTGCTACGAAAATACGTACAAACACATGGAAAAGTTAGGGTAGGATTCGGCGGGCGTAATGAAAGGAAGGTAAGGGGAGTGTCGTGGGAGTGAAAGTTTTTACGCTGCAGCGGTAATACGCTCCGTTCTCATGCGTAGGTCTGGATCAGGACCATGGTCTCAAAAGCCAAGCCATCAGGGTCAATGATTGAGGAGCTAGGTGACACAGCGGCCCGTGCATTAAAAGTTCTTCCCTTAGTGGCAGCTTTAGAGGTGCTTGGATGAGCATGCTCATAGCCTTCGAAAACCAAGGCCTCCTGGGCCAGAACGGCATGATCATGATTACCGTGACCCTCTCCTGACTCAGTCTGTTCAGAACTCTTGGGATGATGGGGATTGGAGGGAAAGCGTATCCTATTTGAAAGTCCCACGGACTTGACAGAGCATCCATCCCCAAGGCATGATAATCCTTGTACCTTGAGAAGTATCTTCCCACTTTTTTTTTTTCTGCTTGAGGCAAACAGGTCTACCTGGGGAATTCCCCATTTGTCTGTTAACTGGAGAAAAACCTCTTGGTTTAATTCCCACTCATTTGGATGAAGCATGTGCCTGCTTAAAAAAAATCTGTCTGGACGTTTTGCTCACCAACTATATAAATAGCGGACACGCTCAATTTATGTTCCTCCATCCAATCTAAGACCTTCCTTATCTCTTCCATCATTCGCCGACTTCTCGTGCCCCCTTGCTTGTTGATGTGTGACATGACTGTCCTGTTGTCTGATTTTATCAAGACATGATGTCCCTGAAGTTGGTTATGGAAACTCCTGCATGCTTGCAGAACTGCCCGACACTCTCTGATGTTGGAATGAAATGTCTTTTCCTCCACTGACCAATGTCCTTGAGCCACCTGCTGCTCACATATGGCCCCTCAGCCTGACGTGCTGGCATCAGTTGTCACTACCACTGCCTGATGTTGGGAAAAAGATCTTCCTTTGCCCAGTCTTAAAGGCTGAGTCCACCAATTCAGATCTTGTTTGGCCTTTCTGGACAGAATGATTTTCTGCTTTGAATCCTTCGGGTTCTTGTTCCACTGCTGCAGAAAACCCCACTGGAAATTTTTCATGTGCAACTTCGCCCACTCTACTGTGTCTATGGCCGAAGACATTAGCCCTAAGATTCTGAGACAGTCTCTTGTGGGTAGCTACTTCTTACCTTTTGCCTGAATACACTGTCTTACGGTGTTCTCTCTTCTCTCTTCTGACAAGGTGACTCTCATACTTACAGTATTTATTAGTACCCCCAGATACTGTACCGTCTGTGAAGGTTCCAACTGACTCTTTTTTTTGTTTATAAGCCAGCCGTACTGGGAAAGGAATTGCACTGCTAGATGAACGTGCTGAAGAGCTACCTGCAGGGAAGGAGCCGCAATGAGAATATCGTCCAGATATGCCCAGACTGACAGTCCTTTCGTTCTCAGTTCTACTATAAGAATAACTAGGACTTTCGTGAAAGTCCTGGGCGACATTGCCAGGCCAAAAGGTAAGGTTCGGAACTGAAAGTGCCTGCCAAAGACTTGAAACCTTAGGAATGCTTGGTGGGCAGCACAAACAGGAACATGCAAATACGCATCCCTTAAGTCTATCTTCACTAGAAAATCCCCTTGTTGTAAACCTGCAACAATAGATTTCAGGGTCTCCATCTTGAATGGGCGTACGTTTCTAAATGTGTTCAGACCGCTTAAGTCAAAAATGGTCCTGAAGCCCCCTGAGTGTTTGGGGACCACAAAGAACCTTGAGTAGAAGCCTTGACCTTGCTCCCTGGCTGGCACTTCCATGACCACCCTCTGCTGAATCATGGATATTAGACTTGATTTCAGTGCTGTGAATTCCTCCTTGCTTTTTGGAGTAGGTGAAATGTTGAAGCGATTTGTTGGTTTTTTGGTAAATTCTATTCTGTAACCCTGGGTCAAGGTGTCCACAACCCAGATGTCTGAGGTTACTGTTGTCCACAGGTGAGCAAATCCCGACAACCTGCCCCTGACTGCAGTGTCTGGATTCAAGCATTCGTCGTCATTGGGCCATCTGTTTGAGATTAGTCCGCACATCTCTTCCCCTTTTGGGAACGAAAATTAGATCTTCCCGTTGAGTAGTGTCCCCTTCTGTAATTTCTCCCGGGCTTATAAGATCTTCTTAAATTCTCCTGCAAGTGACTTGAATCCTTTACCTGCATATGGCTTTTTTGTCGCTTTATCCTGCGGTAGCCACTGCGACTTTCCACCTGAGGATTTAGTTATTATCTCCTCTAACCTCTTACCGAATAGCAGGTCACCCTGAAAAGGAATAGTTAGAAGCTTAGATTTAGTCACCCAAGGCTTCAACCACAGCGCCCTTCTGGTATCTGCCACATTAGCTCCAGCCCTGGCTGCCAATCTCACGGAATCTATGGTGGCTTCGCAGAGAAACTCCACTCCTATTTAAATGTCTTGGATAGTTTGGAGTAATTCTGAATGTTTTACTCCGTCCAGAATATTGTTCTCCAGATCTCCGCACCAATTGCGAACGACCCTGGCGGTGATAGAGGAGGCTTCAGCAGGCTTCAGGCTACACCTGCGATAGAGTGCTGCTTCTTTAAGGCCACCTCTATGTTTTTTTCCATTGAATCCCTGAATAAGTTGATATCTTCCAGGGGTAACGTGGTTTTATGAGACAGCCTTGCAATGGCCGCGTCCACATGGGATGGGCTCTCCCATTTTTTTTATTGCTTACACATTAAAGGGATAGAGTTTGGACATCTTCTGTGATACAGGAAGCCTCTTATCCGGGCACTTCCACTCCTTATTTACCCCAACCTTCAATGCCTGGGATAGGGGAAAGGTCCTAGCCTTTTTCTTTTTCTCTTTAAACAAGATCTGTGAAATATGTTTACCAAATGGCACTACAAAACTCTAAAAACTCTATTACCTGCAGCCCTCTCAAATGCTGGTATAATCCACCCTATATACCAAGCTGAATAAATACAATGAAAAGAATGCACCGAGGGGGCGCAGCAAGAATAAATCTAAGGCTCTGCCTTGAAAAAGACTTGGGTCGAAATGCGTTGGTTGGTGTTATATAGAGGTGGAGAGGAGACACTAAAGGATTGTTTTTTAGGAGTGAATACAGCACCTGGGTATTACCATCTATTTATTCTCTCTAAAACATCCGGTACGGGTCCTCCCCTCTGGGGGTTAATTGTTTATTGTTATAATATGTTTAATTAAAAATAATTTTTTACACATTGGAGATTCTCCCCCTTTTAATTTTTTCATTGTATGCTACAAACTATGAAGAAAACTGATTGACGGGAAACGTCCATCCTGTGTTAGCCTGCAGCCATTGCTTAGCAAGCAAGAACAAGAATTTGAACTGAGATTGCCCCAGGGAGATTCCCCTCAGTGCATTCTTTTAGTTGTATTCTCTTTAAACAAGATAAACTATGTACCACCACTTCTTGCGCTCCTATACTATAAGCAGCAGTTTCCCCCCAAAAGGAAGGATGTTTTTCACTCCGTCCCTCTACACAACTAGAGCACCTAAGGCCTCTAGATATAAATAATAAAAGAAACTACAATAGAAATTACACTATATCCCCTTTCTTCCTTCCATGCACATGAGGATCGACAGAGAAATAAAGACTTGAGTATATTGGAGCAAGAGTCTACTGCAGGAAGAAATCCCTGGAAAAAGAAGGAAGGACTGTATTGGGACATTTCTGGACCAGAGACTCTGAGTGAGCTTGTTTTACTTAGTTTAAAAGTGCTGTTGTATAACCTCAGATTAGTTTTCTTTAAACAAGATGTCTTGTAACTTAAGCTGCTCCTGTGTCTCATCAATACCAAGTGATTTATAGATCAGCTTGAGTAAATTATTGACAAGATCCTGATTAAAGTCAGCCTCAGCATTCAAGTGTATTGAGCCTGTCTCTGAATGAGATTTATCAGACAATAAGGTGAGGACTTCTGGCTCTGAATCCTGAGATCTGTCAGTCCTAGCATCCCTAGCTCTTTTAGCAGCAAATTTGGTCCTCTTTGGTTATGAATGTCTCCGCCATGGACGCCTTCATAAGCTTTACAAGCTGCAACATTTCTTGTGATGGCTGCTCTTGCTGCTGTTTTTTTACAATCCACACACACCATGCTGCTATGATTATCAGGTAGGGGAGCCTCACACATAGTGCCTAGGATTAACACAGGCTTCAATTAAATGGCCAGCGCAACCCGCGGCCGCACCGTCAACGTCCCTGCCAATCCGCCCTCAATAGTAGGGGTGGGCCTAAAGGCAGCGCCGGAACTCCAAGAGCTCGAGACCGCCACCAGTCTCTCTCCATCGTCGAATCGCCCAGCGCTGACTGAGGGGGATCCAGGTAAGCACCCACATGCAACAAAAGTTTAACCTGCCCTGTCTGGACTCCTTACAGGAAAGAAAGAAAGACACAGAGGAGAGGGGAGTGGCACCTTTATAGCTGGCGGGTTCTTTCTTTCCTGCGGACTCCTAACAGGGGAGGTTAACCCATGGTGTGCTGCCGGAGGAGGAGGAGGAAGAGGAAAGGACTTTAAAACCAAAAGAATGAGTATGTTCTGCGAAGCCTGCAGCAAGTACTTATACAGTGCCTTGCTTACTCATTTCTCAAAACATATGCAAAACACTGAAGAGAAATTTTTTTTGTCTAACTAGAACATTTCCTGCGCTC
>WWET01008613.1:21874-35904 GCA_011038615.1 Limnodynastes dumerilii
AAAACCTAATACTACGAAGTGAGATCTGGCTATCGGACCTCAGTAGCCAAAAAGACCACCCAACGCAGACAGGGTCAAAGGTTGTGTTTGGGGGGGGGAGGGGGGTTGGCAAAGCGCCTCAATAAAACCATGCTTGAAAGTTTTACCGTAGGTGCTGCGCAAAAATCAATGGGAGGAACTGAGGGGGAGGGGGGGGCGAGAGAGACTGTGGGAAAATCCCAAAAAAACCTCAAAACTGAAATGCAAGACACGGGACGGGGGACATGTCTGGGAACACTGTTCATTTTGGGCAATTAACCCTTTCTTCCCCCATTTCCAGGGTCCTCTCCAGACGCACGGCCAACGTTTACCAGGGAATGTCACGCGGTGCTTGGTTACGGCTATTCGGCCAATCAGGTGAACCTTTTATGACGCCTCAGTCTACACCAGCGGTTCCCAACATTTTATTTGGGGGGGGCGGTTACCCTCTATAGAATCCGGTCAAGAACGCCCCAATACCACGCGGACCCCCTGTCACCTGTATAAGTCACGTTTTTGTTTCGTTTTGCTTTTTTAAGCTATTTTTCCAGGGATTTGGAGGAACATTTTTTAAGATGGACAACGCGGCCTCCGGGATATTTTATTACACGGACACCAGACGGGTGGCGTTCACTGCTCCCCTATGAGCTGAATTTTTGACAGGTCACATGTCGGTGATGAAATGACGGCCGCAGTCAGTTTATCGGCGGTTTGACACCAGGCGGTGTCGTTCCCGCGACTGGGGTGTCTTCGAAAACGGTTGACAGCCTAATCTTAACCACCTCCTTCCTGCAGGATAACCTTAACCGCGCCCATACCGCAACCTTACCATAACCATCCCCTACCCTAAAAATCACCCGCTTTTCAGGGAGTCAGGGAGATTGCCCAACACTTCCGCCAGTCAGGGAGATCACCCGCTCTTAACAGAGTCAGGGGGATCTCCCTGACTCCCTGAAAAGCGGACGTGTCCACTGACTCCCTGAAGAGCGGGTGATCTCCTTGACTCCCTGCAGAGTGATGATCTCCCTGACTCCCTGAAGAGCGGGTGATCTCCCTGACTCCCTGCAGAGTAATGATCTCCCTGACAACCTGAAGAGCAGGTGATCTCCCTGACTCCCTGCAGAGTAATGATCTCCCTGACTCCCTGAAGAGCAGGAGATCTCCCTGACTCCCTGAAGAGCAGGAGATCTCCCTGACTCCCTGAAGAGCAGGAGATCTCCCTGACTCCCTGAAGAGCGGATGATCTCCCTGAAGAGCAGGAGAACTCCCTGACTCCCTGAAGAGTGGATGATCTCCCTGACTCCCTGAAGAGTGGATCGGGTGATCTCCCCGACTCCCTGAAGAGCGGGTGATCTCCCCGACTCCCTGAAGAGCGGGTGATCTCCCCGACTCCCTGAAGAGCGGGTGATCTCCCTGACTCCCTGAGTGGGTGATCACCCGCTGGGGGCAACCATCGGCAGCGCTTTAGTCTAGGGGCCTCTTGGCATTAGTGCAATAATAGCGCTCACCTTTGTACAGATCATTTAATGAAACTTTGCAAAGCCCAAAAGAAAAGCGTTCACATATAAACGAGCAGCGGACAAAGTGAGCGTCAGGAGCCAGCGAAGCGTTACAGGAGAAAGAATGACAAAGGTAAGCGGAAACTCGGCCCGTGAAGCCGGCGCATTCCTGGCATTCTTCAGCGACGCAGGAATTCAGAAACACAACATTCCCTGCACACAGGACAAAGTGCTATAACCTTCATGGCAAATCCTTCCTGCGTACAACACCGCCGCAACCGCTAACGAGGGGCCTGGCCGTAACAGCATTGCCAGAGGATCCGCCAATGCCCCCAGGGCCTTCCCGCGGGGTCCAGACCTGTGACAATGACCGCTCGAGGCCCCAGATAAATATATTATACTGGAAATTTCTACGGAGCAGAGAGAATAGAATCGGACCCCTCCCCCTCTCGCAACCAATGTTAAAAATGTCGCTTAAACTGGCGATGGTCCGCGTGAATCTAGATCTTGCGGAGGTTCAATCACCGCCCTTACTGTACATTTTGGACCTGATAGACTTAAGCGCGCAGTGTAAGCGTTATTCCCATAGAGCAACAGTGCGATCCTCAATTCTGACGTCTGTACGCTGGGCGTGCGCAATGTGTTGCCATAGGTCATCGCCATGTGTACATATGCGCAAAACGCTTGCATAGAGTACTTACGCACCAAGAATGCGTCAATCGGCTGTTCTGCGCAATTCTGGATACTGCTTTTATCCTTTTAATCCACCCCTAGCCGTCGTTACCGCACATCACTCAGCTGCTGGGATGTGTGTACTGATCGCGTCACATGTGCAGCTCGCAAAATCAGGAACTTTCCGTAGCCGTCGCCTTTCTTTTCTCCCGTACGGGTCTCAGGAGGGAGAGCGAGACGTCAGTATGGGGGGGTTTGATGACATCATTTATGCAAATAAAAGAGTTGCACCCCACTTACTAATCAATGCTGCGATCCACAGGGCGGGCCTTGATGGCGCAAATAAAGTCATTAAGCCCCGCCCCTCCTTAAGTGACATTCTTAATCGCCCCATTGGTAAAGAGGGTGGGCGGGATTTAAGACCACGATTTCCCTGCTCTCACGGATTACGGGAGTCTACAAGACATTCTGGGAGCGTCGGCAAATACGCGATTTCAAATGCGATCGGTCGCAAAACCTTCACCTTGTGGTAGCCCAGATCCGGTCGATATTTTAGATCTATATTTATCGATCGCTAACAAAAATCAACCACTTTACGGAGACTCACACACACCGCTGCTGTAGTCATAGGTCATCCCCTGTATAGTATTACCTGCAGTGCCTGATCCACCGGTCACTAATCACTAGGCTGCAGTCTAGGGTGCATAAATTCCGGGGGGCACCTGCGCAAGAGCTTTACACGTGCCAGGAAACTCGATGTCATTCATTAGCCTGGCATAGAAAGCATGCCAATATTATGAGCATTTTGGCCTAGGACGTCTGTAACCCTGCAGTGTCTGATCCACCGGTAGAATCACTAGGCTGCAGTCCAGGGTGCATGAATTGTGGGGCGCAACCGAAACAAGAGCTTCACAGGTGTCATGCAAAAGGCCGTCATTTCCTGCCTTAATATCCTAGGTGGCCGTTCCTAACACATGCGCCGCAGCATCCGGGGAATCGCGTTTTAAAGGTCCTCATAGAAGATATACAAAGATTATAGAACCAGATCCCCCAAAACTCATCCCAAACGGATTCATCCCCTGCCAGAGCCCCAGGTGCTGCTGCGACAGGCAAAAATCAGCTTTACCGACAGGCAAATTCACCGTATTACCGCTATTTAAATGGCAACACAGAAGGTGCAGCAGAGGAGAGAGAGAAGGAGCAAGCACCGAAATACCGAGCGATGAACCAATCTCCATCAGAGGGAGGACAAATAAATGGACTCAAATTAGAAATCACACTTATCCAATGTTACACCCAATCCATGTACACACTGTCCAATGTTACACAGATACAGCACCCAATCCATGTACACACTGTCCAATTTTACAGTAAATCTCCAACCTGCATCTGCTGAAACCATCGTGTCTCTGTACACACTCTTCCAATCATTGCAAGCCGCTGGTTTTGTGAATCGGGAGAAGAATTGGAGAACACAGCCATTGGAGCGTACACACTTGTATATTGGTCAGGTGATTGGCGTTCAGGTAATATTTAAGTAGGTTTAAAAATCATTTGACCCCACCAGACTATCAGGATTGGATGTTACGTGCGATTGTGTGAGCGTACACACTTATCCAACGCCTGACCAACTGGACGGTCAGAAGCCGGATTGGACAGGGAATTGTAGAAGTGTGTACTCAGCCTATGTCTAGAAGTATTGGTTCAACCCACAAAATGTCGCCATTTTTGTGCCCAACTGATGGATGCTGTTTTAGTGTCAGGATCGAAACGTTTCTTGGCCAACGGAGTTATAGAGGGGTACATAAAAAATGTTGAATTGTATAAAAGTAAAGAAAACAAACACACGTTAAAACAGTCACATGCAAGAAACATCGACAGTCGCGTCTTACCAGGCGGCAATGGGGCTGGTAGGATGGCGAGACAGCGGCACGGGGTGAAATGGACAAGAAAGAGACACATTAGTTTGGAAACAGACAAAATGAATTCTCTTGTCGACATTAAACACACAGCGATTGTTTACTGTCACATTGGGATTAATACACACAGAAACACAAAACGCACACAAAATGGCGCACTGAGGCTTTATTGATGACAGGAAGTGAAACGCGTGAGGGTACTTCCTGTGACTTGTTGTGGCTAACAACTTGGGAGACGGATTCTCATTAGAGAGTGACCAATGTTCTGAATGTAATGCATGGTTGATGGTAGACTCCTGAAATTCAGGGATTGCTCCCGGCAAATCTCCCTAGAGAAGGCAGGGCTTGAAGACACTAAAGCTCAACCCCATCCTTAGTCACCCTATAAAAGACAGCTCTGATTAAGCAGGGGCAGGGCTTTAGATGTTATTTGCATAAATCTCATTCAAGCCACACCCCCATGGTGCCATCTCCCCTATCAATTCTTTAAAGCCAATAACAGTAAGGAATGTAGGGGGCACTTTCATGGAGGAGTCTATAGAGATACAATACACTACACCGAGACGTGACAAGAATCCAGGATATCTGGTTCAGCCAGCACAAGCAAAACAAAGCGATATCATGTCTCGGGCAGATCTTAGATAGACATCTATGCAAATACTTCTAAGCTATAAACATTTTGGGGTGGAAAATTGGACAGGAAAATGCCATACACAGAAATGACGAATAGCAGCATTAGCAAAAGTATTGGCCTGTAGAGGGCAGCACAGTGGCTCAAGTGGGTAGCAGTTCAGCCTCACAGGGCTGAGGTCATGAGTTCGATTCCCCAACAAGGGCTTATCTGTGTGGAGTGTGTACGTTCAGTGTGTTGGTTCATTTATTTATTTTTCATTTATATAGCGTTATATACGATGGCGCTATATAAAGACCCGTCAATTAATAATGATAAATACTGAAGCTCCCTCAGAACACTATAGAACGTGGGGGGATCATGTGTGGTGCCAGCCCTCAGCTACACGGTGGACTACCACAAAGTGCGCGTTTTTCAGACCGTTCAAAATGTAAAATACTCGATTCCGTGAGCCGCACTCGCTCGAAACGCTGCAACCGCTTCCCAAAACAATCATCCGAATTTTTTCTTTATTATTATTATTACTCCACCGGGATTTAACGGTCGGATGGATTGGGGGTATAAGTAGGAGTGGCCTTGTGTTTAAATTTACAGCATATGCGCGTTACCGCGATATCCTCACTTCCAATCGGTCCCCATTTTAAGCAGCGACGGACAGAAGGTTTAAAGGGAAGGTCTAAGTGTAGGAATATTATTGCGTGAAGACCATCAGATCCTTGCTGGCGCTCAGTTCGGGGCGATCAGAAGTCGCGGTGTGTTGCATGTTACTGTACAGCATACGTGACGACTTTATTTATTCCCTCTGAGACAATTCGGGAGAGAGAAACAGATGACAGCTAGGGGCGGGGCTTGATGTGATTTAACGCAAATCACTGTCTGAAGCCCCGCCCCCACCTATCAATGCTGCAGTTTACAGTGTTACTAAGGATGGGGGGCGGAGCTTAATGATGTGATTTAGCGCCAATCACTGCCTGAAGCCCTGCCTATCAAGGCTGTGAATCACAGCGTCACTAAGGATGGGGTGTGGCTTGAAGCCACAAATGACGCCATCAACCCTTAGAGATCACAGCATTTTAAACCAGGGGGCGGGACTTCAGGGTGCGATTGACATTAAATCAAGTCCAAACTTTTTCGGAGTCTCACGAACATTCCGGGAGTCGGCGACTATCCTGTACCGTGGTCAGTTTCCCTCTCTGAGCGCAACAATAACTGCAAAGCCGCAGCGCACGGGAAGAGACGCACATTAAACGGGACACGTAACAGTCAGACAACATGCCTACATACCTGGGTAGATGAGAGTGCCGCTTAGACGGCGCTCTGAGACACAGAAAGAGGGACGGCAGACAGGTGATGGAGACAGACGGGAGATCCCCAGAAATGACAGCAGAGAGAGAGAGAGAGAGAGAGAGGTATGACAAGAGACAGCGCACGAACAACCAATGGCGTGTGCTGAGTAAATCATTTAACATCGGGGCGTGCTCTGCAAGCCATGACCTTCCAATGTACACACAGACCAGATCATGCGTGTACAGCTAGAGGAAAGGATCAGAGACAGCACTAAAAGTGACATGAACATAGTATATCTCTCACAAGACGCTGCTAACACTCCATTCATGCACTGAGCATCTCCCGCATTGATTACTGCAATGCTCTCCCCACAATACAGTTACCCCAATACAGTCTACACCGCACCCAGCAACACTGATCATACACAGCACTGACACTGTCACCATACACCCTGTCTCTCCATAGTAATATCCCCTCATACACAGCACTGACTGTTACCATACACCCTGTCTCTCCATAGTAATATCCCCTCATACACAGCACTGACTGTCACCATACACCCTGTCTCTCTCCATAGTAATATCCCCTCATACACAGCACTGACACTGTCACCATACACCCTGTCTCTCCATAGTAATATCCCCTCATACACAGCACTGACACTGTCACCATACACCCTGTCTCTCCATAGTAATATCCCCTCATACACAGCACTGACACTGTCACCATACACCCTGTCTCTCCATAGTAATATCCCCTCATACACAGCACTGACACTGTCACCATACACCCTGTCTCTCCATAGTAATATCCCCTCATACACAGCACTGACACTGTCACCATACACCCTGTCTCTCCATAGTAATATCCCCTCATACACAGCACTGACACTGTCACCATACACCCTGTCTCTCCATAGTAATATCCCCTCATACACAGCACTGACACTGTCACCATACACCCTGTCTCTCCATAGTAATATCCCCTCATACACAGCACTGACACTGTCACCATACACCCTGTCTCTCCATAGTAATATCCCCTCATACACAGCACTGACACTGTCACCATACACCCTGTCTCTCCATAGTAATATCCCCTCATACACAGCACTGACACTGTCACCATACACCCTGTCTCTCCATAGTAATATCCCCTCATACACAGCACTGACACTGTCACCATACACCCTGTCTCTCCATAGTAATATCCCCTCATACACAGCACTGACACTGTCACCATACACCCTGTCTCTCCATAGTAATATCCCCTCATACACAGCACTGACACTGTCACCATACACCCTGTCTCTCCATAGTAATATCCCCTCATACACAGCACTGACACTGTCACCATACACCCTGTCTCTCCATAGTAATATCCCCTCATACACAGCACTGACACTGTCACCATACACCCTGTCTCTCCATAGTAATATCCCCTCATACACAGCACTGACACTGTCACCATACACCCTGTCTCTCCATAGTAATATCCCCTCATACACAGCACTGACACTGTCACCATACACCCTGTCTCTCCATAGTAATATCCCCTCATACACAGCACTGACACTGTCACCATACACCCTGTCTCTCCATAGTAATATCCCCTCATACACAGCACTGACACTGTCACCATACACCCTGTCTCTCCATAGTAATATCCCCTCATACACAGCACTGACACTGTCACCATACACCCTGTCTCTCCATAGTAATATCCCCTCATACACAGCACTGACACTGTCACCATACACCCTGTCTCTCCATAGTAATATCCCCTCATACACAGCACTGACACTGTCACCATACACCCTGTCTCTCCATAGTAATATCCCCTCATACACAGCACTGACACTGTCACCATACACCCTGTCTCTCCATAGTAATATCCCCTCATACACAGCACTGACACTGTCACCATACACCCTGTCTCTCCATAGTAATATCCCCTCATACACAGCACTGACACTGTCACCATACACCCTGTCTCTCCATAGTAATATCCCCTCATACACAGCACTGACACTGTCACCATACACCCTGTCTCTCCATAGTAATATCCCCTCATACACAGCACTGACACTGTCACCATACACCCTGTCTCTCCATAGTAATATCCCCTCATACACAGCACTGACACTGTCACCATACACCCTGTCTCTCCATAGTAATATCCCCTCATACACAGCACTGACTCTCTCCATAGTAATATCTCCTCAGTCCTGGTAGTGACACTGCTGTGTGACTGATCATACACAGCACTGAGCACTGTTACCATACACCCTGTCTCTCTCCATAGTAATATCCCCTCAGTCCTGGTAGTGACACTGCTGTGTGACTGGAGCATACAGAGCACTGAGCACTGTTACCATACACCCTGACTGGTCCATTGTGTGATATAGAGCACTTGCCCTTATGTATCAAACCCAATGTCCTATAGAGTGTAAGCTTGTGAGCTGGGCCCTCTTACCCCCCCAGTCCATCTGTTATAATATTATTATTATTATTATTATTATTATTATTATAGTCTTGTTTATACTGATTGTTAAAATTGTAAAGCACTACTTAATCTGCTGGCTCTATATAAAAACGTGTTAAATAATAAATAAATCAATAAAAATGTAAAAAAAATTACTTTTATTAGAGTTAAAGCAGAATATAAAGGGAACACATTCACCTTGCAACACAAATGGAAATTCTTAGCGGTTGCCTTGTGTATTATAATAGTTTATCTCATTGCTATATGGACGGCCGTCAGTTACAGTGAATTCCCAGTGGCATAATAATAGGGTTTAGGTGAAGAGACACGGGGCCTGATCGAGAGGAGGTAACTCGGGAGAGCCGCCAAATCTCCCACAAGTCCCGCCTCTAATTATAGAAATCCCAGGCGTTACTAGAGATGGGCGGGACTTGATGATGCAACCTTTATGAGGCGCATATTAAAATCTGCGATGTAAATTTGCAAAGAAACATTCCCGACCAAGCTTCGGAAGACAATTGAATCGAGCCCAAAGAGACTTCAGACCCAGGGCCGTCTTTTCCACTGGGCAGTTGGGCTAGTGCCCAAGGATCCCACCACTGAAAGGGCCCGGCCTACAATTCTGTTAAGACGGCCCTGTTCAGACCAGATTTACTAAACCGTGGAAAACGGAAAAGTGGAGATGTTGCCCATAGCAACCAATCAGATTCTAGCTGACATTCTCTAACGTCATCTTAAAGTGAGAGCTAGAATCTCATTGGTTGCTATGGGCAACATCTCCTGTTTTCCTTTTCTGCAGTTTAGTAAATCTAGCTTTTCAAGTACAGATATGTCAAAGCACATAGACTACTATATATAATAGCAGTGTTCCTGGTGTTTACCATATCAGAATACAGCCTACGACGGGAGCTAATACCGGCTGGAAAAAGCTCATATTCGTCTGTCTCTATTTGGAAAAATTGCTATTTACTATTTTTTTGGTTTTAGAATGGGTGAGTGTGTCGATCGGCGTACTTACCTATTCATTTTCACAACCCGCCATCAGCCTTACCCACCGCAGACACCACCGGAGAGGTGAGTAACATCTCTGGGGACTGTTAGGGTTAGGCTCTGCCGAAGAGAGGGTTAGGAACAGCCTGTGGGGAGGGGAGTGTAGATTTAGGCTGCGGGGAGGGGAGACTCAGGGTCAGGTTGCGGGGAGGGTAGTCTTAGGGTCAGGCTGCGGGGAGGGGGTCTTAGGGGCAGGTTGCGGGGGGGGGGGGCTTAGGGTCCTATAGTTATACTAGTCAAAACATGCTTTTAGATTATCTTTATATATTCATTAACCAATATTATTCCATTATTGTGTGTCTTAGCTCTCAACGCTGGAGACAAAGTCCAACTATTTGACACAAAGCTGAAGCTGTTACTTTTTTCCAACTGAGAGAAAAGGAAGACTTATGTAGATAAGACGTGTGAGATTTATCTACAGTATCACTGTATGCATTTATATGATTTAAAGCTAAATTGCTTAAATCTCTCTAAAAAAAAAAAAAAAAAAACATATCTGGGAGCAATTCAATTATGTATCAATTGACTCACACAGGAGTTTTCTGCATTTAATGTGGATATCTTACTCTCAGATTGAGAGACCTTTTTGGTACACATACTAATTTGGGACCTGCGTTTGTGTTTTTTAAATAAATCCTATCATTTTTAATGCACTATGGAGCGCACCTTTTGCTTTATTTCATAATAGATCTCCAGTGACTGGAACAAAAGTCTGTCACAAAAAAGGGAGCTGCGGTCTGGATTGTGGATCTAGTGCAAAAAACCTGAACTTTTATGGACTTGGGATTGATTATAGACTGGAGCTGTGACCGCACATAATTTTGGTGTATATATATCAGTCCCCGCTTAGAATGAGGGGACAGAACCCGCACAACGGGAAAGGTGAGTAAATTCTCCAGGGTTAGGGTCAGGCTGCGGGGGGGAGGGTTAGGGTAATGGAAATTAGGGAAAGGATTGGGGTTAGATATAGATTTAGCATTCAGATCTCTGTCTTTGGTGCTCCGCGGATCGATGGCTTTGTCCCTTTCCCAGCCAGTTTGGAACTTGCCAGTCTTTTTAAAATAAGGCCATTCTCAGTGTCGACCCCACCCATTAAATGCCACCCATAGCTTTCAATTCTCCAAACTTCCCCAAACTAAAACTGAAAACAGAACACAAGCCACAGTGGCTACAGTTAGTAACATAAAGTAATGTGAACAAGTTGGAACAGTTCATTTAATTGCAAACTTTTCCATGTTGAGGGGTAAGAGCATTAAGTCGCCGGTTTGGAATTAAAAATTATTCCTAATTTCTAAACAGCATCAAGAAATAAAAACATGGCTGGCGATTTCCCGGCTTCTCTTTGTTTAATAAACAAACCTCCTCTTGGTTCGAGTGTTTACGGAGACCAAAATCGTACGCAACATAACCTTCGTCTTCATGTTTTTGATCTTTGTCGTCAACGTTTGCGGGTCAACTAGATACCCTTTCTCAGGAAAAGCTTCATGTTATAAAGACGACTGAATTTCCCTTTCTCAAGACAAGTTTGTTTGCGTAAGACCAGTTTCTGGGTCCAAACAAATAATACCTAAATTTAGCATGAGGCCAACGTCGCGGGAATGAGTTTCCATTGGAACCTCCCAGAAGAACCGTATTTCATCGTTCGTGGTCAACGGCGATCTCTTGGCTTGACGTTGGGTATTTCAGTGACTGATAGACAAGAACGTTTTATTTTTATGCGGTAGACCAAATAAACATTGATATTCCGATATTGTGTCTGTTGGCCTAATAACAAAGTATATTTCCATTAGACCAACGTCATTTTAATGGAAGTGGATTTATTTAGAACAGGCCACAGGGCGGTTGCTGAATCCACTATCCAGGATTTAAGACTTTATGGCTAATGGGGATATTTTTTCATTATTCGGCTCATTTTATTATCTTCAATCTGGATTTCTCCCCCATAACAAAGGGCCTGATCTATCAACCCCATTCCACCTCCTTCCTCTTCCCCAGGGCCGGCAATAGTCCAATTTAAGTCAAGGTTAAAAGATTTGTTTCATTTTTTGATGATATATTATATTTGCTAATTGTTATATTTTTATTTATAATTTAAGTTGTTTTTGATTTTTTGGCCAATGTTCTTGTTGGGAACAAAAGAATGGACCCAACGCAATCCGCTAGGCACTTGTGAGAGGCTCGACTACCCATGGGGCAAGGTTGAATGTTGAGTAGTGAATATTGGCTACAGTTGAGGCCAAAGGGTTGTCAAAATATCTATCTAGCCATCCGGCAAGCTGCACCTCTACTATAGCATGTAAAGCCGGGTACACCCTATGCAATTATCGTGCCGGTCATACGATTTAAGACCGGTTGGTCCGATATTGCAGCGTGAGGCTCATGATTTGTCGTGATAAAGCAGGTGGAATCTGTTGATAATCACGATCGCCGATGGTAGCCGGTACAGACTGGAGGTTCCGATAGACGACATCTTAGTGTGTTCTGTCCCACGACACCGCGGAATCCTCGGAAACTCCATTACATCGTGGGATGTGATTTTTTTGGGAGCTCCTAATTCTTGCGATCAGCGATGTTCTGATGCCTGTAGAAAAGTTCACGGTGTACGGACACACGAGCTTCACTGCAACCATTCACATTCCTATTTCTGCAAAGCGCCACCTAGTGGACAGCATGTCATTGCAGCAAAGATTTACAGAAACTAAAAAATAGACAGCAGTGTGTACGGGGGTATAGAAATACTATAGTAAGTGGGTGGGGCCTCTGGAAACAATTTGCATAAACCGTGTCATCAAGCTCCACCCTCCACCAATGCATCTGTCGCTTCCCTCCTGGATCTCCTGTAGGCAACCCTGGCCTAGAATTGTTACTACAGATTTAATAAAACGTCGCATTATCACGAAAAACTGCATTGTGTCGCCAGATTTTACGCTCCCCAGAGGAGGATATGACAGCTGTGATTACACATTACAGTTATACAGATCTTTACTAACTCCCAGAATAGTAAACAAGTGTTTTCTTTCTTTATTGTTCTCATTATCCAGCAGCCTTAATGCCCTCTTAATCCGTTATAAATATAGCCACCGGGACACTGTGCGCTCTGCGTATAATAAGGTCAGCTCCGGTCTGCGGGAGTGGGGACATCCGCGCAGACACCTTACACAGAAATCCCATCAGAAGCGGAAATATCGGAACCAACGCTCAGAGATTGATCAACGAACAAACCAATAGTAATCACTCAGGTGAAAAGCTGCTCTCGTGCTACTAACAGGTGTGTATAAGAGAAGACAAGGTTATGGAAGAATTCCCCGAACTTGTGGCAAATCGGTTGCAGTCCACGCTGAAATAGAGACAGTCGAAAGTTCCTTTTTGGCAGTCTCTATTTCGAATGGCGGCCGTTTTAGAATTTCTTTTATGGGTGAGTGTGCCGATCGGCATTCTCACCCCTGGGAACTTTTAGTGTTGGGGGGGTCAGTGTTAGGCTCTTAGGAAGGAACGGTTAGGGCCATAGAAGGGGAGTGTTAGGGTCAGGCTGTGGGGAGGGGAGTCTTAGGGTCAGGCTGTGGGGAAGGGAGGGTTGACACAGCTGAAATGAAGAGGCTACTGTATTATCCGTGTGAAAAATAGGCCTTCATAGCGGTAACTACATCCATTACCGCACAAACACACGTGACGATCCATATAAACTTGTCCGTCAAATATCCCGGCACCTAAATTCTGGAGGACAAAAAAACGTGGAGGACGGCTTCATCCTGAATCTGTTTTCTTGCGAATATCTGTTTAAGTTTCCATGTGTGCGAGTGTGCGACACACGGAAATTACAGATAATATCAAGTTACACAAAAACTATGAATTACGGAAAAAGGAATCTCCGGGCGAAGGGAATTTTCTGATCATTCAGACTCGTATTTTCCGATGGAGACTGGTAATTGCGAGGCGGCAGTCCAGGGCGCCTCCTCCCGCCGCGGACTATGGAAGTCATTAGTTTGGGCTGACTTTTCTTTTGCAAGGCGCAGCATCTCCACATTGTGGGTAACAGAGGAGAGAGGGGGGGAACCAGCAGCGCTGCACAGTGTCAGCAGGGCTAATAGCAGCTTCTGCCTTTCCAATCTGCTCCCAGTGAAGGGTCAGCCGTAAGTAACTCACGAGGACGGATTCACTAAGCTGCAGGTTTGAGTGGAGATGTTAAATACTTCCCCCGCCCATTTTACTTAACCTGGCCTGGCCACGCCTCTTCTTACTTATCTCATGAAGAGCGGGGTTGAGAATCGCTATAAATGGATCTTTGTTCCCAAAACCTAAGTAGACCGCGTAAATGACGAGACAACGCAGGCGGTTTATCCGTTCTTTAAAACAGCGTCACCGCGAATCTGGTGTAAAGTATTGAAAATGATTTTGGATAAAATACTGATTTAATGGTCCCGTCCACCCGACTCATCAGAAATTATTCCTTTTATCCGGAATAAAATATAC